>AWOL01S0010467.1:10178-37309 GCA_000715115.1 Nicotiana otophora | reverse complement strand
CTGTCACCCCTACCCCTCCACCCCACCCATCCACCTCCCAATCCCCACAACCCCAATCTCGCCATCGCCACTCCGGCCCCTAAACCCTGGCGTACCACCCTCCTTGGCCTTGCCCATTTTGTCTCCAGTAAAGATTGCCTAAACTATATACTTTTCAAAAAAAAATTTTCTGTTAGCTAACCAAAGACCTAAATTACTTATTTTTCAAGAAAATATTTTTCGTCATACCAAACACACCCTAGTTAAACACTTTTTTTCTTCGTTTTTGCTAGTTCAAACCGTTGGTCGTCATATAATTCATCTAAGAGAGATCTACGTAAAGACAATGGTTCATATTATGTGAGATTAGTAATATTAAAAACTAAAGCAGGTAACAACTCGCTGCAGCATATAAATACAAAAACAATTGAAACTGTTTTGTATGCTATCATTGTGTAACTTCAATAATATTAATAATGTCTCATCGAAGGACCATTGCCTACCAAAGTACTAGTCACTTTTTGAATTGTTCATCTTATCTCATTGATCATGGATTGGAAGTTTTTGGAAGCTTTAATGATGTGGGGTATATTTTATCAAGGAAAGTTGAAATATCATCTACAACATTAAACAAATAATTTTAGGCAGTTGCGAAGGGATTTCAATCGAGAAGCGGACCACGTAAAACTAAGTTTCAAAAAGTAGAATGTATTGGTGGTATATCGATCTGTTTAATTATATGTTAAAATTTTCTTTGGTGCATCTCGTTAACAAAACTTTTTATATTTACTTCTTCAATTTTTGAACCTTTTTTGAATTAGTAACTATAAAATATAGCACATATTATTGTAGGTCAATTTAATTTGATAACGTACAAATTCGTTAGCACGCACTCTTGACATATATTTTATTTGTAAAGATAGGCCTTTATTATGAACAAATAAACCTTGCCACATGAACATGGAAAGCAACTAAATAATTATAATAATGAGGTGACGACCCACTCTGTTAAAAACAGTACTGCCGTAATAATGATGACCTATTTGACATGTAAAATAGGGAAAGAAAGTTAGTGTCGCTACTATTTTTCCATTTGCAATTTGCAATCCTAAACTATATCACAACGACCTAAAGTATGCAAGATTTTGTAAAACTCTGCATGTGATTTGACCGACCATACTCCTGCTAAGATATTTGCATATTTAGATATTATTATCGTACTATCTAAAGGATTATCTACCTAAGGTATTTATCCAACAATAGATCGAACCAGAGTTAATCTATTGCTATAGTTCAACTTGTAAGTAGATTTGTTTAGGATTGTATTGATATAATGATCCAACTTGTTGTTTTAAGAATTTACGCCCGTTGAGCGACTTAAGATCTCGATAAGTTTCGTAATATGTATATTGACCCGCGTGTGTGATCGATTTTGGTTTTCGGAATATTCAGAATTTAATTTAAAGAACAATTCTCATTTATTTGAAACTTAAATGCAAAGAGTTGACCAGAGAGTTGACTTTTGAGAAAACGACTCCGGAATGGAATTTTGATGATGTCAATAGCTTCATATGGTGATTTCGAACTTAGGCGTATGTCCGGATTTGGATTTGGAAGTCTGTAGGACAATTCGACGCATTTTGGCGAAGGTTGGAAATAGAAGATTTTTGGAGAGTTCGACCAAAGGTTGAACTTTTGATAACGAGGTCGGATTTCAATTCCGTAAATTGAAACAACTCCATTATGTCATTTATGACTCGTGTGGAAAATTTGAAGTCATTCAGGATTGATTTGATACGTTTCGGCGCTAAATATAGAAGTTGGAAGATTTAAAAACTCATAATTCGATTCGATGCGCGATTCATAGTTTCAGCGTTGTTTGACGTGGTTTGAAGTTTCAACTAAGTTCGTATTGTATATTGGGACATATTGGTTAAGGTCCTGAGGGCCTCAGGTGAATTTCGTAAGGTTAACGGATAAGTTTTGGACTTTGAAGACTGCTGAAGAAATTCTGGTGTCCAGCTCTGGTATCCTTGTTTGCATTCGCGAGAGAGGTCTCGCGTTAGCGAAGGGTAATTGGGAGATAGGTGAGGTTGTTCTTCACGTTCGCAAAGATATCCACGCGTTCGCGAAGGTGTAAGAAGTTGTTCATCGCGTTCACGTGCGAGGGGTCGCGTTTGCGAAGGCCTGGGCTCAACATGCATCGCGTTCGCGTTCGCGAAAAGGAAGAAGAGGCAGCTGGGATCTCACGCATTTGGTATTCACGTTAGCGAAGGAAGTCCAGCGTTCGCGAATCTTTAGGTCAGATAAGCACCGCGTTTGCGAAAGGAGCCTCGCGTTCGTGGGAGGCGATTCTTGGAGATATTTTCATGTGGGGTGTCTGGGTAAGTGTTCTATATCCTAAAGTAATAATATTTCATAAATTCATGATTATATTCGTTTCTGATTTAAATGGAAGAAATCGAGATTTTTGTAAAACTTTTCAAAAACGGAAAATTAAGATTTGGAGGACGATTTGTTATTGAAATTCGATAAAATTGGTATGGTTGAACTAGTATCAGAATGGGTGTTCGAATTTCGTAAATGTTCTGTCGGGTTCCGAGAGGTAGGCCCCGCGTTGACTTTGGTTGACTTTTTAATACAAAATTTTAAATTGACGTTTTATTATCTCGAATTATTTTTGATGAATTTTAATAAAGTTAGACAATCAATATGGATAGTTTTGAGATGTCCGGAGGTCAATTTAAGCAAGAAGGCTATTTTGGAATATCAGTCAAACTTCAAAAAAGTAAGTATCTTGCCTAACCTTGTGTGGGGGAAGTTTCCCTAGGCATTGAGTCTTATGTGGAAATTGTATGATTGAAAAACCATGTACGTAAGGTGACGAGTATGTATTTGATTTATATGCTTAATCTTTATCAGTTAAGAATTTGTAGACACCCTTATGTATTAAATTGGAAACTTGTGAAAACTTAGTAAATCCTTGATTTGTCATGCCTCATTCTTTGTTTGTTGAGTTTGCATTTATATGATAATTTGGTGTGATTGCGACTTGAAATTATATGTGAATTTCGTGTGTTTGTTGATTTGATATTTCCTGAAAATAAATATATTATGGATTTTTTTGTATGCAAATAATTAATTAAATAAGTTTTAATTGAGCTATTATTATATCTATCAAAAAGAAAATTTGGACTAAAGAAGGTGTCATCTTATGCTGAGTTAATTTTCCTTCCTTGTTGTTGTTTTCGAGAATTTTATATATGTTGTGTGGAGCCTTAGGCTATTTGCTATGAAATTAAATGATTTGCTGTATCTTTGGATTTGGTTGTGGCCTATGGCGCAATTTATAATATGAGCTATTATTTTGTGTTGTCGTGGTAATATCTATGTAAATTGTTATGTGATTTGGGTTACTGTTATGCAGTGGATAAGAGTGGCAGTCCACTGTTGATATTATGTGGGTATAAGGGTGGCATTTTACTGTGGTTATGTGTGTTGGGATATTATCTGGGCGGACCGATAAGAGTGGCTATTAAACGGAGCGATAAGGGGGGCTATTATATGAGTGATAAGGGTGGTTATTGATATTGTCAGGTCGGAGGGATAAGGGTGGTTATTGATATTGTCAGGTCGGAAGGATAAGGGTGGCTATTGTCATGAGTGATATGTGATTGTCTCGACCCAATATCCCACCACAAGCGTCGTGATGACACCTAGTCTCTAAGACTAGGTAAGCCGATTTCTATTACATTTTGAAGCCATTTGTTTTTGAATATAATAAGTAACCAAAACTTACAGCGGAATAAATATGAATATACAACCTCCCAAGACTAGTAGTACTGAGTCACGAACTCTAACTGAATACATAGAATGATCACAAGGACCGAATATACAATACTGTTTGATTACAATTTAACAATACAATGAAATGAAAAGACTCCAAGGGACTGTGCCGACCAAGCAACTCTACCTTGAATCCTTATGATCGCGCTTTAACTCTGCTAAAGTCCGATATCTCCAATACCTGACTCTGCACGAAATGTGCAGAAGTGTAGAGTGAGCACATCACAGCGGTGTCCAGTAAGTATTAAGACAAACCTCAATGGAGTAGAGACGAGGTACAGTCAAGACACTCACTAGTCTAATAACCTGTGCAATATAATATACAAAATAATATGAAACAAATAATAATAAGGGCATGATAAAACAACCAGTGATATGCACAACACACAACAAGAATACCATTAATATCACTCAACAATTAATAAACACAATTACACCCAATTAAATCAATCCCTTCAAATAAATGTCTTTCACATAGTTCTTCCATATAACTCTCTTTCAAATATAATTTTCTCAAATAATTATTTTTCAAATAATATTTCTTTCAATATATCTTTTCAAATACAAATTCCTCAAATAAATATCTTTCAAATACAATTCTTTTATATAATACTTTCCAAGTAAACATCCTTCCAAATAAATATTTTGAATATAATTCTTTCAATTAAAAAGTCACCATGTGACACCTCATTTCATAAGTATCAAAATACGGGTCTCAGCCTATTTTTATATTTTTCGTAAACACGGGTCTCAACCCCTTTTTTATATTTTCATGGCACCTCGTGCCCATAATTAAATCATCATACTTCCTTGGTACCTCGTGCCCTCATTTCATATCACAACTGCACGGACAATTCACGTGCCAAATATAATTTTCATTTCATCACAGCACCCCGTGCCCTCATTTTATCACAACTGCATGGACAATTCACGTGCCAATATCCCCATTTCATATCACAATTCACGACACCTTGTGCCCACATTTTATTTTATAAACCGCCTGCAATAGCCACAGGCTCTCAATTTCAACATCAATCAGATTATTATCAATTTACTAACAACAAGACAAGTTGCACAAGGTATAAAAATAAACACAAAAAAATCACAACATCACATGAAAATTGTCAACACCACAACACCACATCATCACATATCGTCTCTGATAATAGTCACCCTTATCGCTTCTATTGCCACCCTTATCGCTCCGCCCAGACAATACCAATAGCTACCCTTATCGCTCCTATTGCCACCCTTATTGCTCCTATTGCCACCCTTATTGCTCCGCCCAGACAATATTCCAACAAACATAACAGTGAAATGCCACCCTTATAACCACATAATATCAACGGTGAAATGCAACCCTTATCTCCCCAAAATAACAATTCATACAACATAACAATTTACGGGGAAACTTATCATAGCAACATAATAAAATCAACTCATATTACAATTTGCCCAATGACCATAACCAAATTCCAAAGATATAACAAATCAATTAATTTCAGAACAAATAGCCCAAGGCTCCACAAAAATGTATATAACACCCCAAAGACAATCAACAGAGATAGAAAATACTCAACATAAAGCAAACCTTTGTTAATCCAATTTTAGACAATTATATAAACACCTCTTCTTACGCACATTTAATGAATTATTTGCAGAGGAAAAAATTTAAATGGAATTAAATTTCAATAATTATCAAACCAGCAAATTCACGAAATTTCATAAATAATCCAACAGAGACAACAACAAGGATTTAGGCACGACAAATAGATGATTAAATATATGCCGACAAGTATCCAATTTATTACACAATATGCTCAAGACTTTAAGTCAATAGAATTAGCACATATAACCCAAGTACGTACTCATCACCTCGCGTACATGGTTTTCAATTACACAAATTGCACATAAGACTCAATGCCTAAGGAGAAATTCCCCCTCTCGAGATTAAGCAAGACACTTACCTTTTTGAAGTTAGGCCGATATTCCAAAATAGCCTTTCTTGCTTGAATTGACCTCCGGACAGCTCAAATCTATCCAAATTAATGGTATAACTTCATTAAAATTCATCGGAAACAATTCCGGGTAATAATACGTCGACTTAAAAGTTTATTCCAAAAAGTCAACAAAAGTCAACGCGGGGCTCGCCTCTCGGACCCTGACATAATTTTTATGAAAGCCGAACACCCATTCCGATACGAGTTCAACCATAACAATTTTATCAAATTCCGATACCAGTTCGTCCCTCAAATCGTGAATTTTCATTTTGAAAGGTTTCTTCAAAACCCACCATTTTTCTCAACTCAAAACATAACTTAAATGATAAACATAAAGATAGAATCATGGAAATAAATAGACTCTAGGTAAAGAACACTTACCCAATCGATTTGCTTGAAAAACCCACAAGGAATCGCTCAAAACCGAGCTCTATAAGTTAAAATGTGATACAAATGCCCTAACCCTCGATTTGGAAATCTTATATTCTGCCCAGGAGATTGTGTATTGCGAACGCGGAGAAAGGATCGCATTCGCGAAGAAGAAAAATGAACTACCCAGTTGTGCTTCGCGAACGCGATGGGTTGTTTGCTAACGTGGAGAAGAAAAATCTAATGGCCCACAACTAACTTACGCGAATGCGAGCAAAGGGCCGCAAACATGAAGAATAAGAATAGGAAACCTTCGCGAACGCGAAGAAGAAACATGAGGCTGCCATGAAGAGCTTCGTGAATGCGGTGGAGGAAAAGACAAACCTTCGCGAACGCTATGGGCTGAATGCGAACGCGAAGAAGAAGTATAAGGTGCTCAGCAGAAACACTTCGCGAACGCGAGGTGATCTTCGCGAACGCGAGGTGATCTTCGCGAACGCGAAGAAGAACACCAGAAAACAGACACAACAGTTCAAAAATAGAAAGAAATGGCATGTAGCCCATCCGAAACACACCCGAGGCCCCCGGGACCCCGTCTAAACATACCAACAAGTTCCATAACCTATCACGGACCCGCTCGAGGTTTCAAATCAAATCAAATAACGCCGAAAATACAAATCATACCACGAATCAAACTTCTAAAACTCGTGTCGAAACCTATCAAATCAACCCGGAATGACGTCATATTCTGCAGGCAAGTCCCAAATAACATAACAGAGTTGTTCTAACTCTTGGAGTCGCATTACGACCCCAATATCAAAAAGTCAACCCACCGATCAAACTTCCCAAAAATTTGACTTTCGCCATTTCAAGCCTAAATTAGCTACAGACCTCAGGTTCACAATCTGGACACGCTCCTAAATCCAAAATCACCTAACGGAGCCGACAAAACTCTATTCCGGAGTTCTTTTCATATAGTTCCGACTACGGTCAAAATCCTAAGACTTAAGCTTCTGTCTTAGGGACTAAGTGTCCCAAATCACATTGAATCATCCGTAAATCAAACTCGACCACACACGCGGGTCATAATACATATTGCGAGGCTTCTCGAGACTTTAAGTCACTGAACGAGGCGTAGTTTCTTAAAACGACAAGTCGGGTTGTTACATTCTTCACATTGTAAACAAACGTTCTTCCTCGAACGTTCTAAGAATTATTCCGAGGTTACCAAATTGATGATTTTACTTTTACACATATACTCACAGTTGATTCCACGCTACCGCATTTGAGATAAGCGTGACAACATCATCTCATTTGAGTTTATTTCTTTTATCGATATTTGTAAGCTTTAAGATCAAATTTCTTACACTCCAACATTTCAAAAGGTCTGTTTTTTCACAACAACGCATGGTATTAGTCTCAACTGGCTATAGAAACTAGTGCCTACACACACATCAATCTTTTTGATAGTGTTGAAGTCGTTCAAATATTTTCTAGGGTGTTTCATTCTTCCCCGCTTAGGTTCATTCGCTCTCAAACACATAACATAACTTATCTCTTCCTTTGCAAATCTCAATCCTTAAAATTTTACTAGCTCCCAAATTCTTCAGAAATTTCGGCAGAGTCTCCCCTGTAATTGGGCCTATCCACCTGCCAAAGTAACACCAAAACAACATATCCACAACCCAACACAATACCACAAGGTATATATCAATAACACATATATTAGCATTACAAGCACTGCATTATCATAACGATATCAAGACATGAAGCACATCATATGTATGCTCATCACCACGTCTCTGGTCTTAAAAGCTGCTCATAATTAATTCCAGCATCATCAATTAATCTCATATTAACCGCCACCTCATTTTGAATTTTCACAATACTTACAACAGAATGTGATGCATGAAGACCTCATGATTGCTTACTCGGATTAATGAGTCACATTTAACGCTACCTGGACACTCATCTCATACGTTAAACCTCAATATTTACAGCACCAAAATGGTTGAATATGCACATAAAAATATACAAGAATTATGAAATAAGCCTAACAGGCATGACTCCCTATTAATACTATCGTACAATTAAATTTCACAAAGGAAAAATTTTAAACTTATAAATATTTCACCACAAGGACCTTGTCCTTACATAACTTCCATCGTGACTTGCAGCCCTGTTTAAATATTTCACATCATATAAAAATGCGAGGATCTCGTTCTCAACTCCGAATCACAAGTATGTTGCACATTGTGCCAACTGAAATTTTTAATTTCCTTTCTTTCTTCTTTTCAATATATTTCATAAATAACTTTCACAACATATAATGAACCCTCCTATCGGTTGGGCATAGAATTCATAAAAATTGGAATCAATTATTCCGGAACATATTAAACCCGCTATAATGAATAATAAAAATTACTTTTGGGCTTATAGCCCTCAATTGTGTACAAAAATAAAATAACAGACACGGGATCACATCTTTAAATCTCCTGCCAGGGATAAATATATAAGTGGGTCAAAATTTACGAAGCTCACCATAAGTGGAGCATAATATGAGGACTCACCTCAATATTGAGAACCGAAGCAAATTAAGAAAACTATCCTTTTATAATACAATTAGGATCGTACCTGTAACGACACCATCTAGTGTATTGGCCCCAGCCAAATCATAGTAATTATATCAACGGGTCGGGCCTCCACCTCTTAGGCGCCCACTACCCACTTGTCCTTCACCTATAGCTGATTGTGCACGTAGAGTATCAACTGGAATAAAGATTGTGTGTGGAGTGTTAAGATACAATCCACCCCTCCCAAGTCTGGGACAATCTCTCATGATATGCCTAGTATCACCACACTTATAACAACCCCTCTGAGGTCGCGATTTCTTGTACTGAGTCTGTGTCGGATAACCACTGTAATAATCTAATGTCGGTGGTGCACTGTAAACTGGAGCACTCCGAGAAATCTGATGTGCGGACTGAGCTGATCGACTGCTCGAGCCTCCGCTATAATGTGTTCTAGATGAAGAGTAAAATCCACTGAACCCTCCCGATCTTCGAGGCCTCTTGACCTCCTTAGAATCCCTTTATTTGCCTAAAACACCCTCAATCTTCCTTGAAATCTCCACTACTTGTTGAAATGGGGCATCAATTTGCAACTCTCTAGCCATGCATATTTTAATATCATAATCGAGCACCTCAATGAATCTTCGGACCCGTTCTCTGATTGTAGGAACTAAGATAGGTGCATGGCGGGCTAACTTACTAAACCTGATAGCATATTCTGACACTATCATAGTGCCCTGATGCAACCGTTCAAACTCTGTGCGCCACGCATCTCGGAGAGTCTGGGGAACAAACTCTTTCAAGAACATTTCCGAAAATTGAGTCTAAGTTAGTGGTGTGGCATCGGCCGGTCTACCTTCTTCATAGATTTGCCACCACCGATACGATGTGCCTGACAGTTAAAATATAGTAAAGGAAACTCTGCTAACTTCCATAATACTCATGGTGCGGAGAATACGGTGATAATTTTCCAGAAATCCTTGGGCATCCTCTGTAGCTGTGCCACTGAAAGTTGGTGGATCATATTTCTTAAACCTTTCAAGTCTCTTTTGTTCTTCTTCTGATGCCTCGGGCCTGACCTCAGGCCGAACCGGAATAATAAGTTGTACTGGTACTACACCCGGAACCTGACCGACGGGAACCTGTTTCTCTGGAGTTATGGTAGGAGTTTGAGTTACTCCTCCAATCTGTGCAATTTTTGGTGCAACAGAGATCAATCCCGCTTGAGTTAATGTACAAAACATACTCAGGAAATGTGTTAAAGTCTCCTGAAGTCCTGGGTAAAAACAGGTGCTCTTGGTACCTGTCCCCCAACTGGAGCTACTAGTGGCTCCTCAACTGTTGTTCTAACAGGTGCTCTAATCGCAGCACGTGCCCTTCCTCGACCTCCACTTCGGCCTCTATCTCAGCTCCGGCCTCTTGCAGCCCTAGCAGTATGAGCGGATGCCTGCTCAGTTAATATAGTAGCACGTGTCCTCACCATCTGTGAGAGAATAAAGATACAACTACTCAAATTCCATATTCAACAAATTCCGCACGACATAAATGAAAGAAATGGAAATTTCCTAGCAGTTCTGTTGCCTCTCGAAGATAAGTACAGACGTCTCTGTACCGATCCACAAGACTCTAATAGCAACATCGTGACTCGTAGAATCTATGAACCTAGAGCTCTAATACCATTGTCACGACCCGAAATCCCACCGCAGGCGCCGTGATGGCACCTAGTCTCTAAGACTAGGTAAGCTGATGTCTATTACATTTTGAAGCCATTTTGTTTTTGAATTAAATAAGTAACCAAAACTAACAGCGCAATAAATATGAATATACAACCTCCGAAAACTAGTAGTACTGAGTCACGAACTCTAACTGAATACATGGAATGATCACGAGGACCGAATATACAATACTGTTTGATTATAATTTAACAATACAATGAAATGAAAAGACTCCAAGGGACTGCGACGACCAAGCAACTCTACCTTGAATCCTTATGATCGCGCTTTAACTCTGTTCTTGTCCGATATCTCCAATACCTGGCTCTGCACAAAATGTGCAGAAGTGTAGAGTGAGCACACCACATCGGTGCCCAGTAAGTATCAAGACTAACCTCAATGGAGTAGAGACGAGGTACAGTCAAGACATTCACTAGTCTAATAACATGTGCAATATAATATACAAAATAATAGGAAATAAATAATAATAATAATAATAATAAGGGTAGGATAAAACAACCAGTGATATGCATAACAGACAACAAGAATACCATTAATATCACTCAATAATTAATAAACACAATGACACCCAATTAAATCAAGCCCTTCAAATAACTGTCTTTCACATAGTTCTTCCAGATAACACTCTTTCAAATATAATTTTGTCAAATAATTATTTTTCAAATAATATTTCTTTCAATAAATCTTTTCAAATACAATTCCCTCAAATAAATATCTTTCAAATACAATTCTTTTATATAATACTTTCCAAGTAAACATCCTTCCAAATAAATATTTTGAATATAATTCTTTCAATTAAAACGTCACCATGTGATACCTCATTTCATAATTATCAAAATACGGGTCTCAGCCCATTTCCATATTTTTCGTAAACATGGGTCTCAACCCATTTTCATATTTCCACGGCACCTCATGCCCATAATTAAATCATCATATGGCACCTCGTGCCCTCATTCCATATCACAACTGCACGGACAATTCACGCGCCAAATATCATTATCATTGCATCACAACACCTCGTGCCCTCATTTTATAACACAACTGCACGGACAATTCACGTGCCAATATCCCCATTTCATATCACATTTTACGGCACCTCGTGCCCACATTTCATTTTATAAACCGCCTGGCAATAGCCACAGGCTTCCAATTTCAATATAAATCAGATTATTATCAATTTACTAACAACAAGACAAGTTGCACAAGGTATAAAAATAAACACAAGAAAATCACAACATCACATGAAAATTGTTAACACCACAATACCATAACCCCGCATCATCACATATTGTCCCTGACAATAGCCACCCTTATCGCTCCTATTGCCACCCTTATCGCTCCTATAGTCATCCTTATCACTCCGCCCAGACAATACCAATAGCCACCCTTTAAATGAATTTTTTATGAAGTTATACAATTAAGTTGGATAGATTTGAGCTATCCGGAGGTTAATTTAAGTAAGAAGGCTATTTTGGAATATCGGTCAAACTTCAAAAAAGTAAGTATCTTTCCTAACCTTGTGTGGGGGAATTTCCCCTAGGCATTGAGACTTATGTGAAAATTGTGTAATTAGAAAACCATGTACGTGAGGTGACGAGTACGTATTTGGTTTATATGTTTAAATTTTATCGGTTAAGAATTTGTAGATACCCTTATGTATTAAATTGGAAAATTGTGAAAACTTAGTAAATCCTTGATTTGTCATGCCTCATTCTTTGTTTGTTGAGTTTTCATTTATATGATAATTTGGTGTGATTGCGACTTGAAATTTTATGTGAATTTCGTGTGTTTGTTGATTTAATATTTCCTGGAAATAATTATATTATGGATTTTTTTGTATGCAAATAATTAATTAAATAAGTTTAAATTGAGCTATTAATATATTTATCAAAAAGAAAATTTGGACTAAAGAAGGTGTCGTCTTATGCCGAGTTAATTATCCTTCCTTGTTGTTGTTTTCGAGAATTTTATATATGTTGTGTGGAGCCTTGGGCTATTTGCTGTGAAATTAAATGATTTGTTGTATCTTTGGATTTAGTTGTGGCCTATGGGGCAATTTATAATATGAGCTATTATTTTGTGTTGTCGTGGTAATATATGTGTAAATTGTTATGTGATTTGGGTTATTGTTATGCAGTGGATAAGGGTGGCATTCCACTGTTGATATTATGTGGGTATAAGGGTGGAATTTTACTGTGGTTATGTGTGCTGAGATATTATCTGGGCAGAGCAATAAGAGTGGCTATTAAACGGAGCAATAAGGGAGGCTATTATAGGAGTGGGAAGAGTGGCTATTGATATTATCAGGTCTGAGGGATAAGGGAGGCTATTGTCATGAGTTATATGTGATTGTCACGAGCCAATATCCCACCACATGCGTCATGATGGTCCCTAGTCTATAAGACTAAGTAAGTCGATTTCTATTACATTTTGAAGCTATTTTTTTGAATTAAATAAATAACCAAAACTAACAGCAGAATAAATATGAATATACAACCTCCCAAGACTGGTAGTACTGAGTCACGAACTCTAACTGAATACATGGAATGATCACGAGCACCGAACATACAATACTATTTGATTACCATTTAACAATACAATGAAATGAAAAGACTCCAAGGGACTGTGCCAACCAAGCAGCTCTACCTTGAATCCTTATGATCACGCTTTAACTCTGCTAATGCCCGATATCTCCAATACCTGGCTCTGCACAAAATGTGCAAAAGTGTAGAGTGAGCACACCACAGCGGTGCCCAGTAAGTATCAAGACTAACCTCAATAGAGTAGAGACGAGGTACAGTCAAGACACTCACTAGTCTAATAACATGTGCAATATAATATACAAAATAATAGGAAACAAATAATAATAAGGGCATGATAAAACAATCAGTGATATGAACAACAGACAACAAGAATACCATTAATATCACTCAACAATTAATAAACAGAATTACACCCAATTAAATCAAGCCCTTCAAATAAATGTCTTTCACAGAGTTCTTCCAGATAACTCTCTTTCAAATATAATTTTCTCAAATAATTATTTTTAAAATAATATTTCTTTCAATAATTCTTTTCAAATACAAATTCCTCAAATAAATATCTTTCAAATATAATTCTTTTATATAATACTTTTCAAGTAAACATCCTTCCAAATAAATATTTTGAATATAATTCTTTCAATTAAAAAGTGACCATGTGACTCCTCATTTCATAATCATCACAATACGGGTCTCAGTCCATTTACATATTTTTCATAAACACGGGTCTCAGTCCATTTTTATATTTTCACGGCACCTCGTACCCATAATTAAATCGTGATATTTTCCCGGCACCCCGTGCCCTCATTTCATATCACAACTGAATGCACAATTCACGTGCCAAATATCATTATCATTTCATCACAGCACCTCGTGCCCACATTTTATATCACAATTGCACGGACTATTCACGTGCCAATATCCCAATTTCATATCACAATTCACGGTACCTCGTGCCCATATTTCATTTTATAAACCGCCTGGCAATAGCCACATGCTCCCAATTTCAACATCAATCAGATTATTATCAATTTACTAATAACAAGACAAGTTGCACAAGGTATAAAAATAAACACAAGAAAATCACAACATCACATGAAAATTGTCAACACCACAAACTCACATCATCACATAGTCCCTGATAATAGCCACCCTTATCGCTCATATTTCCACCCTTATTGCTCCGCCCAGATAATACCAATAGCCACCCTTATCTCTCCTATTGCCACCTTTATCGCTCCTATAGCCACCCTTATCGCTCCGCCCAGACAATATTCCAACAAACACAACAGTGAAATGCCACCAATATAACCACATAATATCAACGGTGAAATGCCACCCTTATCTCCCCAAAATAACAATTCACACAACACAACAATTTACACGGGAAATTATCACAGCAACATAATAAAATCAACTCATATCACAATTTGCCCAATGGCTACTACCAATTTCCAAAGATATAACAAAACAATTAATTTCAGAACAAATAGCCTAAGGCTCCACAAAAATGTATATAACACCCCAAAGACAATCAACAGAGATAGAAAATACTCAGCATAAAGCAAATCTTTATTAATCCAATACTAGATAATTATATAAACACCTCTTCTTAAGCTCATTTAATTAATTATTTGCAGAGGGAAAATTTCAAATGGAATTAAATTCCAATAATTATCAAACCAGCAAGTTCATGGAATTTCATAAATAATCAAATAATAATCACATCAAATTGTCATAATACAACAAGGTCAACAACAAGGATTTCGGCACGACAAATAGATGATTAAATATACGCCGACAATTATCCAATTTACTACACAATATGCTCAAGACTTTAACTCAATAAAATTAGCACATACAACCCAAGTGCGTACTTGTCACCTCGTGTACATGGTTTTCAATTACACAAATTGCACATAAGACTCAATGCCTAAGGAGAAATTCCCCCACTCGAGATTAAGCAAGACACTTACCTTTTTGAAATTAGGCCGATATTCCAAAATAGGCTTTCTTGCTTTAATTGACCTCCGGACAGCTCAAATCTATCCAGATTAATGGTATAACATCATTAAAATTCATCGGAAATAATTCCGGGTAATACTACGTCGACTTAAAAATTTATTCTAAAAAGTCAACAAAAGTCAACGCGGGGAACGCCACTCGGAACCCGACATAATCTTTATGAAATCCGAACACCCATTCCGATACGAGTTCAACCATATCAATTTTATCAAATTCCGATACCATTTCGTCCCTCAAATCGTGAATTTTCATTTTGAAAATTTTCTTCACAAACCACCATTTTTCTCTACTCAAAACACAACTTAAATGATAAACATAAAGATAGAATCATGGAAATAAATAGATTCTAGGTGAAGAACACTTACCCAATCGATTTGCTAGAAAAACCCACAAGGAATCGCTCAAAACCGAGCTCTATAAGTCAAAATGTGATAAAACTGACATAACCCTCGATTTGGAAATCTTATATTCTGCCCAGGTGATTGTGCATCGCGAACTCGGAGAAAGGATCGCATTCGCGAAGAAGAAAAATGAATTGCCCAGTTGTGCTTCGCAAATGCGATGGGTTGTTCGCTAACGCAGAGAGAAAAAATCTAATAGGCCATGACTGGCTTACGCGAACGTGAGCAAAGGACCGTGAACGCAAAGAATAATAACAGGAAACTTTCGTGAACGCGAGTTGCTCTTCGCGAACGCGAAGAAGAAACATGAGGCTGCCTTGAAGAGCTTCGCGCACGCGAGTGTCTAATCGCGAACGCGGTGGAGGAAAAGACAAACCATCGCGAATGCGATGGGCTAGACGCGAACGCCAAGAAGAAGTATAAGGTGGTCAGCAGTAACACTTCGCGAACGCGAAGAATAAAACCAGAAAACAGAAACAACAGTTCAAAAATAGAAAGAAATGGCCCGTAGCCCATCTGAAACACACCTGAGACCTCCGAGACCCCGTCTAAACATACCAACAAGTTCTATAACCTATCCCGTACTCGCTCGAGGTTTGAAATCATATCGAATAACACCGAAAATACAAATCGCACCACGAATTAAACTTATGAACTTCCAAAACTTCCAACTTCTAAAACTCGTGTCGAAACTTATCAAACCAACCCGGAATGACGTCAAATTTTGCAGGCAAGTCCCAAACAACATAACAGATCTGTTCCAACTCTCGGAATTGTATTCCGACCCCGATATCAAATGTGAAACCCCCGGTCAAACTTTCCAAAAATTTGACATTCGCCATTTCAAGTCTAAATTGGCTACAGACCTCAGATTCATAGTCCGGACACGCTCCTAAGTGCAAAATCACCTAACACAGCTAACTGGACCGAAAGAACTCTATTCCAGAGTCATTTGCACACAGTTTCAACTACGGTCAAAATTCTAAGACTTAAGCTTCCGTCTTAGGAACTAAGTGTCCCAAATCATTCTGCATCATCCATAAATCAAACTCGACCACTCACGCGGATTATAATACATAGTTTGAGGCTTCTCGAGACTTTAAGTCACTGAAAGGAGCTTAATTTCTTAAAACGACAAGTCGGGTCATTACAGTGATGCTGTGGGATTAATGTGTTTGTGATATTTATGTGATGTTATGATTTCCTTGTGATTTATTTTATATATTGTGCAATTTATTTTATAAATTCAGTAAACTTGATTATAGTCAGATATATGATGAAATTATGAGCATGTGGATATTGTCGGGTAGATGATGATATGGGCACGAGGTGCCGGGGAAATATGATGAATTTATTATTAGCAGGTGAATTGTCCGTCAATTATGATATGAATTATGGGCACGAGGTATCGTGGTTATATAATGATGATGATATTGGTATGTGAATTGTCCGTGCAGTTGTGATATGAAATGTGGGCACGAGGTGCCGTGAGTAAATGGTGATGATATTGGCACTGAGTTGTCCATGCGGTTATGATAGAGAAATTGACACGAGGTGCCATGGAAATATGAAAGTGGGCTGAGACCCGTATGTTATGATTATGAAATAAGGTGTCACAGGTTGACTTTTATTTTAATGAATGTTATATTCGAAAGATATTTATTTGAAAGAATTTTATTCGAAAGAAAATTATTTGAAAGAATTTTATTCGAAAGAAAATTATTTGAAAGAATTATATTTAAAGGATATTTATTTGATAGAAGTATATTCGAAATATATTTATTGGAAATGATTATATTCTAGATATTTCTATTGAAAAACTTATAGATGAAAGATGTATATTTTGAAGGACTTGATTATTGGTTGTACTTGTGTTCATTATCTGTTTGAGCAATATTTATGGAGTTCTTGTTGCCTTGCTGTTTACATCACTAGTTGATTATTGTTGCTATCACAACTATTTATTTTCTATTATTTTTGTATACTATATTGCACAGGTTATTAGACTAGTGAGTGTCTTGACTGTACCTCGTCACTACTCCATCGAGGTTAGTCTTGATACTTACTGGTTACCGACTATGGTATACTCAGACTACACTTCTGCACATCTTTGTGCAGAGCCAGGTATTGGAGATATTAGACTCGGAAAAAGTTAAACTATGATCGCAGGGACTTAAGCTAGAGCTGCTTGGTCATCGCAGTCCCTTGTGGTCTTTCCATTTTATTGTACTGGTTATTTCTTATTCGAACAATATTGTATATTCGGTCCTTGAGATCATTCCATGTATTCGGTTAGAGTTCGTGACTCAATATTACCAGTCTTGGGATGTTGTTATATTTGTTTTCGCTTTTGGTTTCGTCACTTGTATAATTATATGTTTCAAAAACAAAGGCTTGAAATAAAATTGTAATCGGCTTACCTAGTCTTAGTAACTAAGTACCATCCTGATGTCTGAGGTGGGATTTTGGGCCGTGACAAGTTGGTATCAGAGCTCTAGGTTAATAGGTTCTACGAGTCACGAACGAGTTAAGTAGAGTCTTGCAAATCGGTACAAAGAAGTCGGTACTTATTTTCGAGAGGCTACAGAACTGTTAGGAAATTTCCACTTCTTTTATTCATGTCGTGCGGATTTGTTGATTGTGGAATTTGAGGATTTGTATCTCTATTCTCTCACAGATGGTGAGGACACGTGCTACCGGGTCATCTGAGCAGGCACCCACACATACTGCTAGGGCCGCAAGAGACCGGGGATGAGGTAGAGGCCGAGGAAGGATATGTGTCGTGACTAAAGCACCTGTCAGAGCATCAGTTCAAGAACTGCCAATAGTTCCAGTTGGGGGACAGGTACCAGAAGCACCTGTTGTTACCCCCAAATTTTAGGAGACTTTAGCACAGTTCTTGAATATGTTTGGTACATTAACTCATGTGTGATTGATCTCTGTTTCACCAAATATTTCATAGATTGGGGGAGTAACTCTGACTCCCATTGCCCGTACTCCATAGCAGCGAGTTCGCATTGGTCAGGTTCCGGGTGTAGTACCGGTATAAGCTGTTATTCCAGTTCAACCTGAGGTCACGACAGAAGCACTAGAAGAAGAACACAAGAGACTTGAGAGGTTTGAGAGTTCTAGTCCACCTACTTTCAGTGGCAAAACTATAGAGGATGCCCAGGGGTTTCTAGAAAAGTGTCACCATATTCTCTGCATCATGGGTATTGTGGAAGTGAATGGAGTTTCATTTACTATATTTTAACTGTCAGGCGCAGCGTATCAGTGGTGGCAAATCTATGAAGAAGGTGGACCAGTCGATGCAACACCACCAACTTGGGATCAATTTTTGGAAATATGTTTGAAAGAGTTTGTTCCCCAGACTCTCTGGGATGCATGGCACACAGAGTTTGAATGGTTGCGTTAAGGAAACATGACGGTGTCAGAATATGCTATAAGGTTCATTGAGTTAGCCTGACACGCACCTATCTTGGTACCTACAGTCAGAGAGCGGGTCCATAGATTCATTGAGGGGATCGATTATGATCTTAAAATATACATGGCTTGAAGTTTCAAACTGATACTCCATTTCAACAAGTAGTGGAGATTGCGAGGAGGATTGAGGGTGCTCTAGGTGAGGAAAGGGAGTCTAAGGATGCCAAAAGGTCTCGAAGCTTTGGAGGATTCAATTGATTTTACTCTTCAGCTATGACCCATTATGGCAGAGGCTCGAGCAGTCAGCCAGCTCAGTCAGCACATCAGATTACCCGGGGTGCTCAGTAAGTTCTTAAAGTACACCACTGACATGAAATTCTTATAGTGATTATTCCAGTTATCCAACACAGACTCAGTACAGGCAGCCGCGACCTCAAAGGGGTTGTTATGAGTGTGTTGATACTAGGCACATCATGAGAGATTGTACCAGACTTGGGAGGAGTGGATTTCAGCAGAACACTCAGGCTACGTACCCCAATGCAGCTACTACCCCACGTGCACAACCAGTTAGGTGTGGATGACAGGAGGGTAGAGGGCGCCCTAGAGGGGGAGGCCCAGCTAGTTGATATATTTACTATGGTGTGGCTGAGGCCACCACACCATATGGTGTCGATACATGTACGATCCGGATTTGTTATAAAGGGGTATTTCTCCTTAATTTGATTCGGTTCTAAATATTAAGGCGAGTCTTCCTATTATGCTCCTCTTATGGGTGAACTTCGTAATTTTGTGACCCACTTATATGTTTATCCCTGTTGGGAGATTCGATGATGTTAGCCCATGTCTATAAGTTTTTATTTTGTACTCTATTGAGGACTATAAGTCCAAAAGTGACTTTCTATTACTCTCTACAGTGAGATTTGATGTGATTTCAGAATAATTGATTTCAATTTTATGAATTATATGCCATATTGGTATGGGTGTTCATTATGTGTTGTGAAAATTATTTACGGAATTTATTGTTTTTTAAAAAGAAGAAAGTAAGGAAATGGGGAAAAACTCAGTTGGCACAATGTGTAAAATACTTGTGATTCAGAGTTGAGGACGAGATTCTCGCATTTTTATATGATGTGAAATATTTAAACTGGGCTACAAGCCGCGTTGGAAGTTATATAAGGACGAGATCTTTGTGGTGAAAAATATATGAGTTTAAATTCTCCCTTTGTGAATTAAATTTGTACTATAGTATTAATATGGAGTCATACATGTTAAGCTTATTTGATAATTCTTTTATGTGTTTCTGTGCATATTTAGTCATATTCGTGCTGTAAATATTGAGTTATTGCCTATAAGGTGAGTGCCCAGGTGGCGTTAAATGTGACTCGTTAATTCGGATAAATAGTTATGAGGTCTTCATGCCTCGCGTGTTGCTATCAGTGTTGTGCAAATTTGAAACGAGATTTTGGTTAATATAAGATTAATTGAGGATGCTGGAATTAATTATGAACAATTATTATGACCAAAGATATGATTATGGTTATATGTATAATGCGGGTGTAGGAACGAAATTGCTACCGCCGGTTGAGACTAACACAGTGTGTTAATATGGAAAATCAAGCATTTTGAAATTAATTGGAGTGTATGAAATTGGCTTTAAAGTTTATAAATGAGGAAAAAAAGGAATAATCTCAACTGAGATGGTGTTGTCGGACCCATGTTAAATTGTGGGGACATAGAATCACCAGTGAGTATGTGCTTAAGGATACACTCAGTAATTTAATGTCCTCAGAATAAAACTTAGCACGTTCTAGAACGAACGTATGTTTTAAGAGGGGGAGAATGTAACGACCCGACTTGTCGTTTTAAGAATTTATGCCTCGTTCAGTGACTTAATGTCTCTAGAAGTTACGTAAAATGTATTATGACCCGCGTGTGTGAGCGAGTTTGGAAAGATTCAGAATTTAATTCGTAATAAGAGAGCGATAAGGTAGGCTATTACAAGAGTGATAATGGTGGCTATTGATATTGTCAAGGCGGAGGGATAAGGGTGACTATTATCATGAGTTATATGTGATGATGTGGGATTAATGTCTTGGTGATTTTTATGTGATGTTATGATTTCCTTGAGATTTCTCTTATATATTGTGCAATTTATTTTATAAATTCAGTAAATTTGATAATAGTCAAATATATGTTGAAATTATGAGCATGTGGATATTGTCAGGCGGATTATGATATGGGATGAGGTGCCGGGGAAATATGATGAATTTATTATTAGCACGTGAATTGTCTATGCAGTTATGATATGAAATATGGACACGAAGTGTCGTGGTTATATAATGATGATAATATTGGCACGTGAATTGTCTGTGCAGTTGTGATATGAAATGTGCGCATGAGGTGCCGTGAGTAAATGATGATATTGGCACGTGAGTTGTCCATGTGGTTGTGATAGAGAAATTGGTACGAGGTACCGTGGAAAAATGAAAGTGGGCTCAAACCTGTCTGTTATGATTATGAAATGAGGTGTCAGAGGGTGACTTTTATTTGAATAAATATTATATTCAAAAGAGATTTATTGGAAAGAATTTTATTCGAAAGAAAATTATTTGAAAGAATTATATTTGAAGGATATTTATTTGAAAGGAGTATATACGAAATATATTTATTGGAAAGGATTATATTCTAGAGATTTCTATTGAAAAATTTATAGATGAAAGATGTATAACTCTCATTCCATGTATTCAGCTAGAGTTCGTGACTCTGTATTACCAATCTTGGGAGGTTGTTATATTTGTTTTCGCTTTTGGTTTTGACACTTGTATTAAAATATATATTTAAAAAAACATGGCTTGAAATGAAATTGTATTCGGCTTACCTAGTCTTAGAGACTAAGTGCCATCACGACGCCGAGGGTGGGATTTTGGGTCGTGACTGATTTTGTCTTTTGAAACTTTATTTACTATCTTAAATTGATGTTTACTTGTATTATTTTTCAGCGATGCTAGTGTATTCTCTGTGTATATATATATATACTCATAGGCGGAGTCAGGATTTGAAATTCATTGGTTTGGGAATCTAATTTGTTTAAGTTACTGGGTTCTAAATTAAGAAATTATACATATTCGATGAATTTCTTAAGACACATACATAGTTGAGATAAAAGTTACTCGGTTCGGCCGAACCCATAGGTCGTGTTCTAGCTTCTCCCTTGTATATACTATTCTTAAAAGTACGCACCTATTCAATTGATTTTACTCTTCAGCTATGTGCTAGCTCCTCCCTTGCACACAAGTCATATTCAACCCTACGACCTATTCCAACTTCCAGAATAGGGATCCGACCCCGATATCAAATATTCCACTACCGGTCAAAATCTCCAAAACATCGACTTTTCCCATTTCAAGCTTAAATGAGCTACAAATCTCCAAAACATAATCTGGACACGTCCCTAAGTCCAAAATCACATAACATAGCTAATAGAACTCCATTCCGGATTCGTCTTCACACAGTTCTGATTGTGGTCCAAATCCTAATGCTTAAGTTTCCGTTTAAGGACTAAGTGTCCCAAAATACTCCAAAAACCAAAATGAAACCTCCCGGCAAGTAACAATAGCAGAAATAGATACGGGGAGAACAATTATAGGAGATCAGGGCGATAACGCTCAAGATGACTGGCCCGGTCGTCACATCTTCCCCCTCTTAAAACAATCGTTCGTCCTCGAATGATTATAGAGACATACCTGAAGTTGTGAAAAGATGAGGATAACGGCTGCGCATATCCTGCTCGGTCTCCCAAGTCGCCTCCTCGACCGGCCGACCCCTCCATGAACCTTTACTGAAGCAATGTTCTTTGACCTTAGCTTTCTGACATGCCTGTCCAAAATAGCTACTGGCTCCTCAACATAAGATTGATCCTTGTCCAACTGGATTGAGCTGAGATCCAATACATGAGCCGGATCACCGTGATACTTCCGAAGCATAGAAACGTGGAATAGCGGATGGACTCCTGCTAGGCTGGAAGGTAAGGCAATCTCATAAGTAACCTCCGCAATACGCCTCGACACCTCAAAAGGATCAATGTACCTTGGGATCAGCTTGCCCTTCTTTCCAAACCTCATAATGCTCTTCATAGGTGAAACTTGGAGCAAGACCCGCTCTCCAACCGTGAATGCTACATCGTAAACCCTACGGTCCGCATAACTCTTCTGTCTGGACTGGACTGTGCGAAGTCGATCCTGAATCACCTTCTCTTTATCCAGGACATCTTGAACCAAGTCCGTACCCAATAATCTAGCCTCGCCCGGCTCGAACCAACCCACTGGAGACCGACACCGCCTACCATACAGAGCCTCATACGGTGCTATCTGGATGCTCGACTGGCAATTGTTATTGTAGGAAAACTCTGCAAGTGGCAAGAACTGATCTCATGACCCTCCAAACTCTATCACACACGCATGAAACATATCCTCTAAAATCTGAATAGTGCGCTTGGACTGTCCGTCGGTCTGAGGGTGAAATTGTTGTGCTCAGCTCGACTTGAGCACACAACTCATGTTGTATGGCCCTCCATAACCGTGATGTAAACTGCGTATCCCGATCATAGATGATAGATACTGGTACGCCATGAATCCTGACGATCTCGCGGATGTAAATTCGAACCAGCTGCTCGAACTAATAAGTAGTCATCACAGGAATGAAATGAGCTGACTTGGTCAGCCTATCCACAATCACCCAAATTGCATCAAACCTCTGCTGGTCTATGGGAGTCCAATAATGAAATCCATAGTGATCCGCTCCCATTTCGACTCAGGAATCTCTAACTTCTGAAGCAACCCACCCGGTCGCTGATGCTCATACTCCACTATGTACTTCTTCATTTTTCTCCACTTGTAGTACTGCCTCAAGTCCTGATACATCTTTGTGGCACCCAGATGAATCGAGTACCGCGATCGATGAGCCTCCTGAAGAATCAACTCGCGCAAACCATCTACGTTAGGCACACATAGCCTTCCCTGCATCCTAAATATGCCATACTCCCCAATGGTGACCTCCTTAGCATCACCGTGTTGAACTGTGTCCTTAAGGACAAGCAGGTGGGGGTCATCTTACTGACGCTCCCTGATACGATTATAAAGAGAAGACCGAGATACCACACGAGCCAACACTCGACTTGGCCCAGAAATATGCAATCTCACAAACTGGCTGGCTAAGGCCTGAACATCCAATGCTAAGGGTCTCTCTGCTGTTGGAATATATGCTAAACGCCCCAAACTCTCCACCCGGTGACTCAAAGCATTGGTCACCACATTGGCTTTCCCCGGGTGGTACAAAATGGTGACATCATAATCCTTAAGTAGCTCCAACCACCTCCGTTGGTGCAAATAAAGATCCTTTTGCTTGAACAGATGATACAAACTCTGATGATCAATGTAAATCTCACAAGGAACACCATACAAATAGTGGCGCCACATCTTCAGGGCATGAACAATAGTTGCTAACTCAAAGTCATAGACATGATAGTTCTTCTCCTGTACCTTCAGTTGTCTAGACGCACCGGCAATCACCCTACCGTCTTGTATCAACACCGCGGCAAGACCAATCCGTAACGCATCATAATATACAGTGTAGGACCCCAAACTTGTAGGCAATACCAAAACTGGGGCTGTAGTCAAAGCTGTCTTGAGCTTTTGAAAGCTCTCCTCACACTCCTTTGTCCACCTGAACGGAGCACCCTTCTGGGTCAGCCTAGTCATATGTGCTACAATATATGAGAATCCCTCTACAAAACGACCGTAATACCCCACCAACCCAAGAAAATTACGGATCTTCGTAGCTGATGACGATCTAGGTCAGCTCTCCACTGCCTCCACCTTCTTCGGATCTACCTTGATCCCATCACTCGATACTACATGACCCAAGACTGCCACTGAGTCTCGCCAAAACATATACTTCAAAAATTTTGCATACAACCTCTTCTCTCTTAGAGTCTGAAGCACAGTCCTCAGGTGTTGCTCATGATCCTCCCGAGTTCGGGAGTACACCAGAATGTCATCAATTAAAACAATGACGAAGGATTCAAGATAAATCCAGAACACACTGTGCATCAAATGCATAAAGGTTGATGGGGCATTGGTCAGCCCAAAAGACATAACAATAAATTCATAGTGACCGTATCGGGTCGTGAAGGCAGTCTTCGGGATATCTAGAACCTGAATCTTTAACTGATGATAGCCTGAATGTAAGTCAATCTTGGAAAACACCCTGACACCTTGTAACTGATCAAATAAATCATCAATACGAGGCAATAGATGCATGTTATTCGCTGTAGCTTTGTTCAGCTGGCGATAATCAATACACATACGCATAGAACCATCCTTCTTCTTTACAAACAAGACTGGAGCACCCCAAGGTGACACATTATGCCTAATGAAGCCCTTATCAAGCAGCTCCTGCAACTGCTCCTTCAACTCAGGAGAAGCCATACAGTATGGAGGAATAAAGATAGGTTGAGTGTCTGGCAACAAATCAATGTCAAAATACATATCTCTGTCGGGCGGCATGCCCGGAAGATCAGCTGGAAACACATATGGGAATTCCCTCACTACTGGAACTGACTTAACGGGTATCAATACTAACATCTCTCGCATAAGTTAAATACATGTCACACCCCTTCTCAACCATTCGTTAAGCCTTAAGAAATGAAATAACTCTACGGGAAGTGTACTCTAAGGTACCTCTCCACTCTAATCGCGGTAAGCCTGGTATAGCCAGCGTCACAGTCTTAGCGTGACAATCAAGAATAGCATAATGGGGCGACAACCAGTCCATGCCTAAGATAACATCAAAATCTACCATGCTGAGTAATAATAAATCGGCTATGGTCTCAAAACCACTAAGAGCAATCAAACACGACTGATACACACGGTCCACAACAAGAGAATCTCCCAAAGGAGTAGACATATAAACAGGGAAACTCAAAGAATCTCGAGATATGCCCAAGTGTGGGGAAAAATAAGAGGACACGTTGATAACACTGACGCATCTCTATGACAGACTAGAACAATACCTATAATGACAGAGTCGGAAGAAACTGCCTCTGCACGAGCCGGAAGAGCATAATACCTGGCCTGGCCTCCCCCTTTAGGGTGACCTTAACCATCACCTCGAGCTGGATGAGCAGGTGGGGTGGTAGCTGGTGCTGGAATAATAGCCTGAGGACCCGGTGGAGCATGTGGTGGCTGAGAAGTCTGTGGAGGTGCACCCTTCCTAAGTTTGGGGAAATCCCTCACCATATGGCGGGTGTCGCCACACTCAAAATAACCCCTCGGAGGGCGTGGCTTCTGTGACTGACTCGGGCCAGTTATGCTGGATTGGCCGCTAAAAGCACCCCAAGAAGGAGGCACACTAGATACTCGTGGTGAATAATAAGCCTCTTGAGCTCTAGAAGGGGCTGGAACACCACTGGCAGCTGGAAGAGCTGAATGAACATGGCGAATCACATAACCCCTACTATGGAGAGCTGCTGGGGCACGAGCTCCAGAATAATAACTAGTTTCTTGAGACCTCTTGGCCTCCCTCTCCTCTCTGTGGAGAGCAAGCATGCCCTCCAATCTCCTGGCAATACTCACAACCTACTGGTAAGAAATTTCCGTCTCCAACTCCCTGACCATACTAACCCTGATACTGGGGTGGAGTCCCTCAATAAACCGACGAACCCTCTCTCGAATTGTGGCAACCAAGTTGTCACGACCCCAAATTCCCTCTGTAGGAGGTCGTGATGACACCTAGTCTCTAAGACTAGGTAAGCCTATCAATGCGGAAAAATCATAAATATCTAAAATAAATAAACTACAATTCAAATAATTATAACTCCAAAAACCCGGTAGAAATAAGTCACAAGCTTCTAAAATTTATTCTCAATATTTCTATGTATCAAGGTCTAAAGAAAAATAAGGAAGCAACATAAAATGATAGAAGGGGACTCCGGAGTCTGCGGACGCTGACAGATATACCTCGATGTCTCCGTGCACATGTAACTTTACTGATGTCTAGACTGGTAAGATGTACCTGGATCTGCACAAAACGATATGCAGAAGCGTTGTATGAGTACACCACAACGCTACCCAGTAAGTGCTAAGCCTAACCTCAGTAGGGTAGTGACGAGGTCAGGTCAGGCCCTACTGGAGAATAGATAATGACATAGAAAAATGTTTAAACAATTTAATAAGATAAAATGACTATG
>AWOL01S0010453.1:777-30190 GCA_000715115.1 Nicotiana otophora | reverse complement strand
CCGGGAAAGGATCGATCAATTCGACCTTGTTATGGTGGATGTCAACATGCCAGAAATGGACTGCTTTGAGTTCATCAACTGCACTCAACTCATCAAAGACATACCTATTTTTTGTAAGACCAAATTTCTCAAATTCTCATCAATTAATATAGGACTATTTAGTAATGTCATCAAATGTGAAGAGGGAAATGGTGGAACAAGCAGTGGCACAAGGGGTATGTTTCTTTTTTATGAAGCCAATTTCAGCAAAGAAACTCAACAATATATGGCAACATGTGTATAGGCACCAAAAGAAAGCAAGTCAAAAATTAGAAAACATTAAGGCTAATAATCAAGTTGAAGTAATGGATAATACATGTTGTGCTAATAAGAAAATGCAAGACACAAAGGGAAAAAGCATAGTAAATTCAGCAGAAGGGTCTAAGGGAAAGAGAATTACTGATGAGGAGACACAAGTTAAAAGTTGTGATTCAGAAGAAGAGGATCATTCGTTGGTTTCGGAAAAAACTATGGAGGGACAACAGAAGAAAATGCGACGCCTGCAATGGACACCTGACCTTGAAATGAAATTCAAGAAGGCCGTTCGTAAGTCAGGACAATAAAGGTACGTGTATAAAGACTTTCTCCCTCTGTTCAAAAAAGATCGGCACTATTTTCTTATTAGTCTAATTCAAAAAGATGGACACTTTTCAATATTTTCTTAATATGAAGTATTTATAGCCACACAAATGCAATGACAGGTTTCAAACTACAAGTTTCAAACGTTTTATAGTCACACAAATGATATGACTTATTTAAGACCACATATCTCAAAAGTCTTCTATTCTTTATTAAAGTTTGTGTCAAGTCAAACAACGACAATTTTTTTGAAATGAAGTGGGTAGTATTTATCATAGCACAAACGAGGGGAAAAAAACAATGTACTTTAGTTTACTACTGAATCCTCATATTTTGTCTTACCCGTCGATTTAGCCCGTCCTAAACTTATTATGGAGATGATGGATGTTCCAAATTTGACTCAGAAACAGATCGCAAACCATCTGCAGGTATCTGAATTTGCTTTGAATTTTGTCATTACTAATCATCACTGTGTTATTCTCCGTTGTTTTTTAAATTACTATCATTGAACTTTTTCACTTAAAAATAACTAAAAAAACAAGAGCTTTTGTGCTACGCGGACAACCCATAATATCAATATGGTACCCATCTGAGATCTCAATTAGCATCTGATCATAGAAAACAAGTAGATGAAATATTCTAGTTGTGACATTAATAATCCGACGTCTCGTCAAATCTTCTTAATTTCTTTCATCTTTTTGGGTCCTTGTGCAGAAATACAGAATCCAAAAACAACAAGCTCCACATGTTCAACCAGCTACGTAGCTTGTCACGACTCAAAATTCGACTAGTCGTGATGACACCTAACACAACCCGCTAGGTAAACCAATTAATCACTAAACAATTCCAATAACAATTAATAAAGCAATTAAGTAAACAAATATCTGAATCTAATACATTCCCCCAAGAACTAGTAGTACAAATCATGAACTTCTAATAATAGAGTTTACAAAGCGAAAATGAAATAAATACATAATCTGTTTGAAAAGTACATAAACAGAGTTTTATAGATCTAAGGCTACCACGAACAAGAGTCAGCTACAACCGGGACGCAGGTACATCTTCAATCCAGCTCCTATCGAACACAGCGAGATCAGCAACCAACATCTGCACGCAAGGTGCAGCAGTGTGGTATGAGTATAACCGACCTCATGTGCTCAATAAGTAACAAACCTAACCTTAAGTTGAAAGTAATGACGAGCTAACAAAAATGAGTCGGGTCCAACACCAATATTCCACAACAGTTCATAACAGCATAGTACGCGTAACAAAAGAGTATCTCAGAAATAAAAGGCTCAGTCCGTTCACAGTTCTAGAAAAATAGGCATTTCTTTTCAAGTATCTCAGTGAAATTTCAAATCTTTTATCGAAAAAGCCAAAATACGAGTAAGTTTGAAAGCTGTGATTTTTCCCAAAACTCTTTTCAACAAATAGTAAGATGTTTTATTTTCAGATAGCATGAGGAAAGTACTTCTCTATGCCTACATGTCAGGATATAGGTAAAATCACAAGTGTCCCTAAAACTGGGTAGCAGAAGGAAATGCACCTCTGTGCATGTATCTCAAGTACGCATGTCAAAGGCAATGCATCTCGATGATGAGCTCATGTATTCATACTCTCAGAGTACTCAATCTTACTGTCTCACATTCTCTCTCACTATGCTCAACACACTCAATAACTCAGCGCTGTACAATACTTACTCCGGAGGGGCTCCTTCAGCCCAAGCGCTATATGGTTGCGACGTGCAGCCCGATCCCATAATATATAAATAGCCATAAGGCTCGTTGCAGCGTGTAACCTAATCCATATATATAAATAGCCATAAGGCTCGTTGCAGCGTGTAACCTAATCCATATATATATATATATATATATATATATATAGCCCTAAGGCTCGTTGCGGCGTGCAACCCGATTCATATAAAATATAATCAATATAATATGCTGCGGCGTGCAGCCCGATCCTAAAATGTAACTCTAACTCAGGCCCTTGGCCTTACTCAGTCATCAATCTCTCCAGTCTCACTCACGGGCTCACAATGTCATGAAACTAGCCCGACAACAATGATATGATGAATCAATAAATAATATCTGAGACTGAGATATGGTATGAATGCATGGATATGACTGAGTATGAAATATCAATGAAATCAATGAGATGACAGTAAGAAACGACCACTATGGGTCCAAACAGTATCAGCATAATGCCTAAACATGATATTTAGCATGATTGACAGCTTAACTACTTTATCACATGGTGAAAACATGGATATCAACAAAGTAAGACCACTATACAATGCCATGGGAACAATAGAGTCTCAATTCACATGGTGCATGCCCACACGCCCGTCACCTAGCATGTGTGTCACCTCAATACCAATCACATAACACGTAATTCAGGGTTTCATACCCTCAACACTAAGATTAGAAGAGTTACTTACCTCGAACAAGCCAATACCAATGCCGAGCAAGCCAAACAATGCTCCAAAGATGCCATCCCGCGCGTTCCATCCTCCGAACTGCTCAAAGCTAACCAAAAACAAGTCCAATACATCAAACAATGCTAAAGCAATCAATCCCGATCGAAAAAGATCAAATCTTGAATCAAAAGCCCAAAATCGGCCAAAAACCCAACTTGGAACCGCACCTCAGAATTCGACAAAGTTTACTAAATTCAATAACCCATTCAATTATGAGTTAAACCATACTAGTTTTACTCAAATACGACCCCAATTCGATGTTCAAAACTCAAAAATTCATATTATGAAACTTAAGGCCAAAACCTCCAATTTCCTTTTTAAATTCACAATACAATTACCAAAACGAGATAGATTCATGAAATATAACCAAAACCAAATAGAGAACACTTACCCCAATTCATATGGTGATATTTTCTTCAAAACTCGCCTCCATACGAGCTTGGAAATGTAAAAATGAAGAAAACATCGTGAACCCTTGCTTTTTAAACCTTTTGCCCAGACCTTTCGCATTTGCGGACCCACTGTCGCATCTGCGACGCTGCACTTGCAGAAAATCCATCGCAGGTGCGGATTCCACTTGAAATCCCAGATTCCGCTCCTGGGTCTTTAAGGCTGCATCTGCGCCTATCGCATGTGCGGAAACCCATCGCATCTGCGGCTAAACTCGCACCTACAGCCAGCTGCCCGCTTTTGCGACTATCGCAGGTGCGGGAAAATCTTCGCACCTGCAGCTTCTGTGAGCTCGCACATGTGGTGTCCACTCCGCAGGTGCGGTTACACGAGTAGCAGCAGCACTTCAGCTCCTTCATCAACTCAAAAATCAAGTCCATTAACCACCCAAAATTAACCCGAGTCCCCCGGGACCTCAACCAAACATACCAACAAGTTTCATAACACAATAAGGACCTACTCGACGCCTCAAAACACACATAACAACATCAAAACGACGAATCACACCTCAAATCAAAATCTATGAACTTTGAACTTCAAACTTCCACGACCGATGCCGAAACCTATCAAATCACGTCCGATTGACCTCAAATTTTACACACAAGTCACATTCGACATTATGGACATGCTCCAACTTCCGGAATCGGAATCTGACCCCGATATCAAAAAGTTCACTCGCAGTCAAACTTTCCAAAATTTTAACTTTCGTCATTTCGAGCCAAATTCAATCACGGACCTCCAAATCAAAATCCGGACGCGCTCCTAAGTTCAAAATCACCCAACGGGGCTAACGGAACCATCAAAATTCCAATCCGAGGTAAAATGCTAAAAAGTCAAACTTGGTCAACTCTTTCAAATTTAAAGCTCTCTAGTTGAGAATCATTCTTCCAAATCAGTCCCGAATAACCTGAAAACCAAAATCGACAATTCACACAAGTCAAAATACCTCATACGGAGCTACTCACGCCCGTAAACTACCGAGCGAAGTGAAAATGCTCAAAACGGCCGGTTGGGTCGTTAGATTCTCCCCCACTTAAACATACGTTCGTCCTCGAACTTGTCCAAAGTTGTTCTCAAAACCATCAAATCACTATTCCATCTTACCACGCACGTACCCGGGGGTGACCCCACGTCACCCAATCCAATATAGGTTCGATAACACAATATAACTGAAATTTCTCAATTCAACCTAGTCCATAAGCCTTAGAATCGAATTTTTCCAACATCCAGAATTTCTTATAAGATCTGAATCTCGCAACCTACACGCTATATAAGTCTGAACAAGCTATACCAAACCGCAACCATAACCCAAGCTACAATCACAGGATATACCACGTGACTCGAATACCCATAACAAAATCTTTGATCACGGTAACTGCTCAGAACAACCTAATCCCGGTAATAAATCTCATATCTAACAAAACCTCATTCTAAAACCTTCGTACACCGCCGATAATGAAAGAACACGCAGAAACTCATAATCATTCATCAAATCAACAAGCCTTGGAGCTCTCTCTCCTTCAACAAGAACTATAGCCGATTCCTAAGCCGACTTCCGGTGTTATCCTTCCAAATATATCGCAATCGATTCTGATAGCACCCATCCTAGATCCGACGACTTCATCTCATCAAATACCAACTACTCAATTAACACACAACACCAATACTACCCAGAGCCACAAACCGTGCAATCCATGCACTAATAAGCAACAATTCAAATGTACTCAATCACGAAAATGACTCAAACAAGAGCACTGACCCGCAAGCTCAACGGGTACCACCACCACGCAATGCTAAGAACCTAACACACCCCGTAGAACCAAAACACACGAATCTAACACAAGGGATCATATCTCAACATAACTTCGCTGCAATGCGTGACCCCATCCAAACACTGATACTTATGAAATATCTCAGCCATCATGCTCACAATCAATAACCATGCGCAATCCGACATCAAGTACTCAAAGTGCAGTACCATAACCACAGAGAAGCAGATGACACAATGCCACACAAAACCTGAAAGAACATAACCCATACGCCATCAACCAAGCAATAACCAATTACTCATCTCGCTCAAATTCCGCTATAAAGCCTAAATAGAATCGTACCGGGTGTGCTTATAACCAACGAATCATAACTCCTCGTAGCATAGAAGAGTAACTCATAGATCATTTTAGGATACGAATAAGCTCAGCAACAACCGAATGATACATCCCTCAACAATAGCATTATGGAGCCAACTAATCCAACTCGGTGTAGAATACACATCCTAATTGGGACTAGCAATGGACCCCGAAATCAACTTCGGGAACCTACACATGATAAATAACCCTCCGAAAGCCGACAATGACTGAATCATAACACATACTATCTTCTAGCTAGCTTCGGCCATGACTTCACAGTCCACAACCATGAAAACAACTTGCTATTGAGAACTCCCAGTCTCCAAATCCATAGAACACACGAATCCTATATCTGATCCCCTCTCCACCGCCAGAATGTCTAACACATCTTTCATACGCGATCATCCCACGAGGAATACTTCTAAAATTCTTCCATGCCACATGGCAAAATTTGAATATCAGCAGACGATCAACCAAGAGAGTGACGTAATACCAATGAAGTGACCATAAATCAAAATACATTGCCTCTTCTGAAATGTATACTCTCATCAGGCCATACAGATTAGTAATATCATTTGCCTAGTCATCTGAAACCGTCCATGCTGCCTATGAATTTATGTCCTTCCCTTCAAAACTGAATTGTGACCTTGCACAAGCAAATCTTAATCCCACGCAATACACCGCGTCTACCATGTCATCCTGCAAAGAGTACAAGAATCTCACAATCAACTCTGAGTCACAAGCAGAATACATACCCGATCAATCAGAAACCTTCCATTTGATATCATCCCGGAGAAAATTCCAATACGCAACATATTCCTCACGTTAGTAGGAAATATGCCCCTCTAACAATGGTAAAAAAAACCATTGAGAACTTTTTGAAACCCATTTGCACATAACCAAGCTATCAGAACCGAATCTCTTTAACTCAACCCAGCCGCGCAGGTCACCAAAACCTAAGAGCATTGCCGCGAAACACTTATAGAGACTAGACACGTCATAAGATCTAAAGAACCGATTATATACATTACTGTGTTGATCCAACCTGCTACCACGCTGTCCTATTTCTCCAAGTCCCTTCTAAATTGCCTTCAAATTGATACTTCTCCTTGCTGGAACACCACGATCCTTAACCAAAATTTACCACACAAGAGACCCTAGTATAAAACCACAACGCCCCTAAGGCCCGTAAGCCGTTGACTTCCCTCTTAAGCACCCCGAAGCACCACAACCGAGACACCCACTCTAAAGAGACCTTATGTGAACCTAAAACCGTTTCCTTCACCTTCTTGATACTGAAATGCATAATCCCCAATGATATAAAAATGCCACAAGTTTCGACATCGTCCAATGTAACTCTCAGTTTCTAGCCATATACCAATCTTGAAAATTCCAAATCGCTACATATAAATCTTGAATCCATTAGAACCATTCTCGAGAGTCATCCACTCTACTCAAATCTCAATTAAACTGACCAAACAGACCGAACAACCTGTGCCACATTAGCACACCAGCACCCAAGGGAGTAAAGAGTAACCCACACTCCTAAGCAACCGAGCAAATTCCTACTCCATGTACACTACATCCTTCGTGACTAACCACTCAATTATTTTACGATTCTCATATACGTGTAATATGACCTGTATCCAGAAATTCCTTTACCCAAGTCATCCTCGATCTCGACCTCTGCAAGTCATAACGGATTCACCAGTGTACCCCGAACCGAAACCAATACAACACACAACCATGCAATTAACTCGTCAATAGCAGACTCCCCCACTTGGCTCAAAGCCGTGGAATAAAACATCTGGCTACTTATAATAACCATACCCTATTAGTACCATAATACCACAATAAGATTCCATTAAATCCTTTATCCGCTCATGCAACACAAACTATCTAGTACCTCAAATCATCTGCAAATCTTGTGTTCACCCTTGTAATAGTCAAGCCAACTTCTACAAGCGATCCAAACTTAAATTGCAATATATATATCATTCACTGGTAAAAGAGAACTCTCTACAAAACATCTTAGGGATCACATAGCCTCAGGACACCTCGCTGGGGATAATCCACCTGCTTTACCTCAAACTGACATCTCTCTACACCCTTCCACAGTCATGACTGCTACACAATCACTTAATCTTCTCGATTCTGAACTTGTCAACAATACATGAGAATCTACTTCACTCCACAACGAAACAACATGAGAGATCCCTCTATACACCCATAACTCGAGACCATACGCCAAATCGAGACAGAAATCAAACACCCCATAGTTCTTTCTACATCTCAAGTAAACTCTTCTCGTCACATTCGAACAATCTGAACATATCCCGCAGTCACATCATACTCCCAACATAGACATCCAATCACAAATTACACTAACAGGGACACCACTGGACATATAAGTCCCAAAAGCACGTGCTCACACAATCGAAATCTCCGTGCTCAAGCTACAGTCAAAACCCGGCCTCAAGTCCTCCAGACTGGCCCATCATCAGCATACCAAAATCACATCTCACACCTCAACCATGGAATCATAAGTCGTGATTTCATAGTTGATACCGAGCGCTCATGCGTGCATACGAATGCGTAAAAGGAATTTAAAGGGTTACGCTTCAAGCTGAATCAATGCCGCACGATAAAAACTAAGATGGGAAGTATATCCTAAATGTCCTGTAACCTCTCGAAGATAAGTCTGGACGTCATCATATCGATCCACAAGACTCTACTAGACACTTGCTCATGACTTGTAGAACCTATGAACCTAGAGCTCTGATACCACCTTGTCACGACCTAAATTCCGACTAGTCGTGATGGCACCTAACCCAACCCGCTAGGTAAGACAATTAACCACTAACTAAGTCCAATAACAATTAATAAAGTAATTAAGTAAAGAAATATCTGAATCTAATACATTCCCGCAAGAACTGGTAGTACAAATCATGAGCTTCTAAGAATGGAGTTTACAAAGCAGAAATAAAATAAATACATAGTCTGTTTGAAAAGTACATAAACAGAGTTTTATATATCTAAGACTACCAAGAACAAGAGGCAACTACAACCGGGATGCAAGTACATCTTCAATTCAGCTCCCATAGAACACAACAACATCAGCAACCAACATTTGCATGCAAGGTGCAGAAGTGTATTATGAGTACAACCGACCACATGTACTCAATCACTAACAAACCTAACCTTAGGTTGAAAGCAGTGACGAGCTAACAAAAAAGAGTCGCTTCCAACACCAATATTCTACAAAAATTCATAACAGCATAGTACGCATAACAAAAGAGTATCTCGGAAATAAAAGGCTCAGTCCGTTCACAGTTCCAAAAAAATAGGCATTTTTTTTCAAGTATCTCAGTGAAATTTCAAATCTTTTATTGAAAAAGCCAAAATATGAGTAAGTTTGTCTCAAAACTCTTTCAACAAATAGTAAGATGTTTCATTTACAGATAGCATGAGGAAAGTACTTCTCTATGCCTACATGTCAAGATATATATAAAATTATAAGTGTCCCCAAAACTGGGTAGCAGAAGGAAATGCATCTCTATGCATGTATCTCAAGTACGCATGTCAAATGCAATGCATCTCGATGATGAGCTCATGTACTCACACTCTCAGAGTACTCAATCTCACTGTCTCGCATTCTCTCTCACTATGCTCAGCGCACTCAATCACTCAGTACTGTACAATACCTGTTGCGGCGTACAGCCCAAACAACAACAACAACAACAACAACAACCCAGTATAATCCCACTAGTGGGGTCTGGGGAGGGTAGTGTGTACGCAGACCTTACCCCTACCCTGGGGTAGAGAGGCTGTTTCCAAATGACCCTCAGCATCCTTCCCTCCAAGAACTCCCCACCTTGCTCTTGGGGTGACTCGAACTCACAACCTTTTGGTTGGAAGTGGAGGGTGCTTACCATCAGAGCAACCCAATCTATATATGACAATAAAACCTGTTGCGGCGTGCAACCCGATCCACATATATATATTCGACTGCGCTCACTAGGGGTGTGCAAACTCCGGAGAGGCTCCTTCAACCCAAGCGCTATATCGATGCGGCATGCAGCCCGATCCCATAGTATATAAATAGCCATAAGGCTCGTTGCAATGTGGAACCCGATCCATATATATATATATATATATATGACCCTAAAGCTCGTTGCGGGGTGCAACCCTATCCATATAAATTATAATCAATATAATATGTTGTAGCGTGCAGCCCGATCCTAAAATGTCACTCTCACTGAGGCCCTCGGCCTCATTCAGTCATCAATCTCTCCAGTCACACTCACGGGCTCACAATGTCATGAAACTATCCTGACAACAATGATATGATGTATCATTAAATAATATCTGAGACTGAGATATGGTATGAATGCATGGATATGACTGAGTATGAAATATCAATGAAATCAGTGAGATGACAGTAAGAAACTACCATTATAGGTCCAAACAGTATCAGCATAATTCCTAAACATGATATCTAGGATGATTGACAGCTTAACTACTTTATCACATGGTGAAAACACGGATATCAATATAGTAGGACCGCTATACAGTGCCATAGGAACAACAGAGTCTCAATTCACATGGTGCACGCCCACACGCCTGTCACCTAGCATGTGCGTCACTTCAATACCAATCACATAACTCGTATTTCGGGATTTCCTACCCTCAGCACTAAGATTATAAGAGTTACTTATCTCGAACAAGCCAATACCAATGCCGAGCAAGCCGAACGATGCTCCAAATATGCCATCCCGCATGTTCCGACCTCTGAACGGCTCAAAACTAACCAAAAATAACTCAAATACATCAAATAATGCTAAAGGAACCAATCCCGATCGAAAAAGTTCAAATCTTGAATCAAAAGTCCAAATTCGGCCAAAAGCCTAACCCGAGCCCGCACCTCGAAATCCGACAAAGTTTACAAAATTCAACAACCCATTCAATTATGAGTCCAACTGTACTGACCCGATCGGTCATTTTGAGCATTCGTACTTCGCTCGGTAGTTTACGGGCGTAAGTAGCTCCATATGATGTATTTTGACTTGTGTGACTCGTCGGTTTTGGTTTTCAGGTATTTCGGAATTGAATTGGAAGAAAGAATATCATTGTTGAAGCTTTAAATTGGGAGAGTTGACCAAGTTTGACTTTTTAGCATTTGACCTCGGATTGGAATTTTGGTGGTTCCGTTAGCTCCGTTGGGAGATTTTGGACTTAAATGTGCGTCCGGATTGTGATTTGGAGGTCCGTGGCTAAATTTGGCTCGAAATGGCGAAAGTTGAAATTTTAAAAAGATTGAACGGGAGTGGAATTTTTGATATCGGGGTCGGATTTCGATTCCAAAAGTTGGAGCAGGTCTGTAATGTTGAATGTGACTTGTGTGCAAAATTTGAAGTTCATCGGACGTGATTTGATATGTTTCGGCATATGTTGTGGAAGTTAATGTTTCAAAGTTTATTGAATCCGAATTGAGGTGTGATTCGTTGTTCCGATGTTGTTTTGTGTGGAGGCCTCGAGTAGGTCCGTGTTATGTTGTGGGACTATTTAGTATGTTTGAACGGGGTACCGAGGGGCTTGGGCGTGGTTCAGATTGATTTTGGGCTATTTTCCTTCATGTTTACAGTGCTGGTGTGTTCTGGTGTCTCGTGTCACATTTCTTCATCACGTTCACGTGGCAAGTGTCGCGAACGCGTAGTGTAATTAGATGGCAGTAGCATTTCTTCATCGCGTTCGCGAGTAATGGTCCGCGTTCGTGTAGTGTTAGGGCAAGTCTTCTTCGCGTTCACGTATGATGGATCATGGACGCGTAGGGTTGAGCTGGGAGCTGGAGCCGGAGGCCTTCTTCATCGCGTTCGCGTAGTTGGAGCTGCGTTCGCGAAGGTCTAACCAACTGTGAGTCGCGTTCATGAGGTTTTTACGGCGAACACGAAGTGTATTATGGTGGCAGAGTATCTTGTTCATCGCAAACGCGATGGTGTTCACGCGTTCGCGTAAGAGGATGCCTGGGCAGAAGTATAAAGTACTCTATTTTGGGGGATTAAGCCATTCTTTGCATTTTGGGAGCTATGGATCTCGGATTGAGGCGATTCTTGAAGCAATTTTCACCATATAAATTGGGGTAAGTGTTCTCTACTCATTTTTGATTTTATATCATGATTCTATCTTCGATTCTAACTTTTGGTTGATGATTTTCAAAGAGGAAATTGGGAGTTTTGGCCTAAAGTTTTATAATATGAAGTTTTGAGTTTTGAACATCGAATTGGATTCGGATTTGAGTGAAACTAGTGTGGTTGGACTCGTAATTGAATGGGTTGTCAGATTTTGTATATTTTGTTGGGTTTCAAGGTGCAGGCCCGGGTTAGGCTTTTGGCCGATTTTGGGCTTTTGATTCAAGATTTGATCTTTTCGATCGGGATTGGTTCCTTTAGCATTGTTTGATGTATTTAAGTTGTTTTGGTTAGTTTCAGGCCGTTCAGAGGTCGGAACGTGCGGGATGGCATTTTGGAGCATCGCTTGGCTTCCTCGGTGTTGGAATTTGCTTGTTCGAGGTAAGTAACTCTTCTAATCTTGGAGCTGAGGGTATGAAACCCTAAAATACGTGTTATGTGATTTATGTTGAGGTGACGCACATGCTAGGTGATGGGCGTGTGAGCGTGCACCATGTGAATTGGGACTCTGTGGTTTCCATGGCACTGTTTAGTCACCCTATTTTGTTGATATTCGTATTTTCACCATGTGATAAATTAATTTAGCTGTCAATCATACTAGATATCATGTTTAGGCTTTATGCCGATACTGTTGGGACCCATAATGGTCGTTTATTGCTATCATCTCACTGATTTCATTGATATTTCGTACTCAGTCATATTCATGCATTCATATCATATCTCAGTCTAAGTTATTATTTATTGATACATCATATCATTGTTGTCGGGCTAGTTTCATGACATTGTGATCCCGTGAGTGGGACTGGAGAGATTGATGACTGAGTGAGGCCGAAAGCCTGATTATGAGTGACAGTTATGGGAGCGGGCTGTACGCCGCAGCATGCTATATTAATTTATGCCTGGATCTGGCTTATGATAGTGCTTGGGTTGTAGGAGCCCCTCCGGAGTCTGTACACACCCTAGTGAGTGCAGTTGATTATATTGAGGGATGGATCTTCCCTGGACATAGATCTTGTCCGAAGCATTTATATACCTGGATATGGATCTTCTCCAGGGGGCCGAATTGGCCTTCCTCGGTATTGAGTGACTAATGGTCAATGATGTATATATTCCGGGATGGATCTTCCCTGGGCCATATGGACCATATATAGTACCGAGTGGTTGAGCATGATGAGTGGAAAGTGTGAGACAGTGAGATTGAGTACTCTGAGAGTGTGAGTACTTGATTCATCTATGAGATAAATGGTATTGGCATGCGCACATGGCATACAGGCATAGATATGCATATTTCCTCATGTTGTATGGGCATAGAGAGGTATTTCACACTTGCTATCTGGAAAGAAAAAGAAACATCTTATTTATTGTGGAAAGGATATTTGAAAACATTACAGTTTTCAAACTTACTCGTATTTTTCGCATTTTTGGTAAAAGATTTGGGTTTTCACTAAGATACTTGAAAAGCATGACTATTTTCTGGAAATGTGAACGAGTTGAGCATTTTACTTTTGAGATACATCTTTTATTACTTGTATTATGCTGTTATGAGCTGTTGTGGGATATTGGTATTGGACCCGACCTTGTGTTAGCTCGTCACTACTTTCAATATAAGGTTAGGTTTGTTACTTATTGAGTACATGGGGTCGGTTGTACTCATACTACATTTCTGTACCTTGCGTGCAGATGTTGGCTGCTGTTGTTGCTGTGTTCGATGGGAGCTGGATTGAAGATATACTTGCATCTCGGCTGTAGCTGCCTCTTGTTCGTGGTAGCTTTAGATCTGTAAAATTCTGTTTATGTACTATTCAAACAGACTATGTATTTATTTCATTTTCGCTTTGTAAACTCTATTCTTTGAAACTCATGATTTGTACTACCAGTTCTTGGGGAATGTATAAGATTAAGATATTTCATTACTTAATTGCTCTATAAATTGTTATTGGAATTGTTTAGTGGTTAATTGGCTTACCTAGTGGGTTGGGTTAGGTACCATCACGGCTAGGCAGATTTTGGGTCGTGACAAAGTCGTATCAGAGCTCTAGGTTCATAAGTTCTGCAAGTCATGAGCAAGTGTCTAGTAGAGTCTTGGGTTAGCACAGTAATGGGTATGATCGGTTCTTTGGGTACTTATGATGTGGCTAGACTCTACGGGTGTTTCGTGGCAATGCTCTTGGGTTTTGGCAACCTGCATGGCTGGGTTGAGTTAGCGAGATTCGGTTCAGATAGCTTGGTTATGTGAAAATGGGTTTCGAAGAGTTCTCAATGGCTTTTACCATGGTTCGAGGGATATATTTTCTACTGGCGTGAGGAATATATTGCATATTGAAAATTTCTCCGGGATGAGATCAATGGAAGGTTTCTAACTGATCGGGTATGTATTCTTCTTGTGACTCAGAGTTGATTATGAGATTCGTGTACTCTTCACATGATAGCATGGTATATGCGGTTTGTTGTATGGAATGGAGATTTGCCTGAGAGAGGTCACGGTTCAGTTTTGAAGGGAAGGTCATAAAATTCTTAGGCAACATGGACGGTTTCAGATGACTAGGTAAATGATATTACTATTTGGTATGGCTTGATTAGAGTGTACATTTCAGAAGAGGCAATATGTTTTGATTTATGTGTACTTCACTGGTATTACGACACTCTCCTGGTTGATCGATTGCTGATATTCAAATTTTGCCAGGTGGCACGGAAGAAGTTTAAAAGTATTTCCCGTGGGATGATCGTGTATGAGAGAGGTGTTAGGCATTCGGGCAGAGGAGATGGAATCAAATATGGTGATTCACGTGTTCTATGGATTTGAAGATTGGGAGTTCTCAGGAGCAGATTGTTTCATGGTTGTGGATTGTGAAGTTGTGGTCGGAGCTAGCCAGATGATAAAATGTGTTATGATTCAGTCATTTTGGACTTTCGGAGGTTATTTATCTATCTGTGGGTGAGTAGAGTTGATTTGAGAGTCTATTGGTAGGCCCAATTAAGATGTGTATTCTACATCGAGCCGGATTAGTTGGCTCCATGCTGCTATTGTTGAGGGATGTGGGAGTCCTTCCTCGTGACTGATAGTCGGTGATGTATATATTCCGGGATGGATATTTCCTGGGCCATATACAGTACCGAGTGGTTGAGCATGATGAGTGGAAAGTGTGAGACAGTGAGATTGAGTACTCTGAGAGTGTGAGTACATGATTCATCTCTTAGATACATGGCATTGACATGCACACATGACATACAGGATTATAGATGCATTTTTCCTCATGTTGTACGATATCACGTCATTCATGACTTTTTACACACATTGATATGTGGGCATAGAGAGGTATTTCACATTACTATCTGGAAAAAAAATGAAACATCTTATTTATTGTGGAAAGGATATTTGGAAAAATTACAGTTTTCAAACTTACTCGTATTTTTGGCATTTTTTGTAAAAGATTTTGGTTTTCACTAAGATACTTGAAAAGCATGACTATTTTCTGGAACTGTGAACGAGGTGAACAGTTTACTTCTGAGATACATCTTTTATTACTTGTATTATGTTGTTATGAGATGTTGTGGGATATTGGAATTTGACCGGACCTTGTGTTAGCTTGTCACTACTTTCAACCTAAGATTAGGTTTGTTACTTATTGAGTACACGGGGTTGGTTGTACTCATACTACACTTTTGCACCTTGCATGCAGATGTTGGTTGTTGTTGTTGTTGTGTTCGATGGGAGCTGGATTGAAGATGTACCTGTGTCCCGACTGTAGCTGCCTCTTATTCGTGGTAGCTTTAGATTTGTAAAACTCTGTTTATGTACTATTTAAACAGACTGTATTTATTTCATTTCCGCTTTGTAAACTTTATTCTTAGAAGCTCATGATTTGTACTACCAGTTCTTGGGGAATGTATAAGATTAAGTTATTTCATTACTTAATTGCTTTATAAATTGTTATTGGAATTGGTTAGTGGTTAATTGGCTTACCTAACGGGTTGGGTTAGGTGCCATCATGAGTAGTCAAATTTTGGGTCGTGAAACCAACCATACTAGATTCACTCAAATCTGACCCTAATTCAATGTTCAAAACTCAAAAATTCATATTATGAAACTTTCGGCCAAAATCTCTAATTTCCTTTTTAAGTTCACAATCCAATTACCAAAACGAAGGTAGATTCATGAAATATAACCAAATCCGAGTAGAGAATACTTACCCCAATTCATATGGTGACATTTGCTTCCAAATTTGCCTCCATCCGAGCTTGGAAATGTTAAAATGAAGCCAAAATCGCGAACCTTTGCTTTTTAAACCTTCTGCTCAGACTTTTCGCATCTGCGGACTCACTGTCGCATCTGCGATGCCTCACCTGTGGAAAATCCATCGCATGTGCGGATTCTACTTAAAATCTAGATTCCGCTCATGCGGCTTCAAGACCGCATCTGCGCCTATCGCAAGTGCAGAAAACCATCGCATCTGCGGCTAAAACTCGCACATGCGCCCAGCTGCCCGCTTGTGCGACAATCGCAGGTGCGGGAAAATCTTCGCACCTGCGGCTTCTGCTCAACTCCTCCTTGGCCGCTTCCGCGGTCCCATCCCCGCTTCTGCGAGCTCGCATCTGTGGTACCCACTCCACAGGTGCAGTTACACCAGTAGCAGCAACACTTCAGATGCTTCATCAACTCAAAAATGACGTCCGTTAACAACCCAAAATCAACCCGAGGCCCCCGGGACCTCAACCAAACATACCAACAAGTTCCATAACACAATACAGACGTACTCGAGGCCTCAAAACACATATAACAGTATCAAAACGACGAATCACACCTCAAATCGAAATTTATGAACTTTGAACTTTAAACTTCCACGACCGATACCGAAACCTATCAAATCACGTCCGATTGACCTCAAATTTTGCACACAAGTCACATGCGATATTACAGACCTGCTCCAACTTTCAGAATCGGAATCCGATCCCGATATCAAAACGTCCACTCCCAGTAAGACTTTCCAAAATTTTAACGTTTGCCATTTCGAGCTAAATTCAACCACAGACCTCTAAATCAAAATCCGGACGCGGTCCTAAGTCCAAAATCTTCCAATGGAGCTAACAGAACCATCAAAATTTCAATCCGAGGTCAAATGCTAAAAAGTCAAACTTGGTCAACTCTTTCAAATTTAAAGCTCCCTAGTTGAGAATCATTCTTTCAAATTAGTCCCGAATAACCTGAAAACCAAACCGATGATTCACACAAGTCAAAATACCTAATATGGAGCCACGCACGCCCGTAAACTACCGAGCGAAGCGCAAATGCTCAAAATGACCGGTTAGGTCGTTACCCTACTTCTTCTATATTTAACCAATGTAAAATTATGTCGCAAACGCCACACCCTCTAGCGCCAACAAGTAATTCTCAAAAAGGAGTTAATGAGGAGTTAAATATAATTGGGAACTTCAATTCTAGAATCAATATGATTAATCACTTTGCAGACAAGGGATATCATTTCAATATACTGAATTCAAATGATTTTCCTATGAACTTCAACAAACCACTTCAAGAAACATACTTACCTCAACCACCTGCACTTCCTTCTTTAGTTTGTAAACAATCTAAGACATATATAAGGACTAATCTCTCGAGTCTCAACTATGTAGAAACAAAACCAGTTGAAACAAAAAATTAATAACATAGCACAATCAAAAATATTGGTGAACATACTTAGCAATGTTTACTTCAAAACTAGAAACTTATAAACGAAATCTCAATTTCTTTCATTTGATTTTCAAACTAAACATCAATAAATGATAATGGGATAATGTTCTCAACAAAAGTGCTAGCATGTTTTAACCTAAGATAATTAGGGAACATCAATGTAGTTGGTTGGGGCACTAATAAAACTCGTTGTTGCTAAAACAAACTTTTGACAGTTGATCTCTTCTACTTCAACCAACCTAGCAACCTTGGAATTATCAGAGTTATATTTTAATTAAAACCCGGTTAACCTCGACATCATCGAATATGAAATAGCCCTTTTCATATCTGTCTCGCAAGGGCCAATACCTAAACAAGTTTTAGGGGTTAATTCTATCTCTCTCCAGAAAATGGTACATAGAGTTAGAATCTTGATATTTAGTCGATGATAGTAGTCGTAAAAAACATGAAGCAATTTGTATTTTTTCGTGATCAAATCAAATCCTAGAAACAACGTAGGTACCCTCCAATAACAATCTATTACATAGGATGTTGTCGTGACATTGTAAAATTGAACTTGACGATATTTGTAATCAACTGTACAAACAAGGCCATTGCAATTATTTGAGCACGTTTGTTTCGTTGACCGCGTAAAATGAGGTGCGAGATGTAAAGAAAATTTTGTTGGGATTAAAGATTGGTGAATGGTAAATGGAGGGAAGAAAGTGGAGGGAAAGTGAGCTCCCTTTTGCTTTGGAGAGAGCAAGTGTCCCTCATTGGTGGTAGAAAGAAAATTGAATGTGCTTATATTGAAAAAACACTTATCTTGATGTTAAATGGGTTGGAAAGAAAGTAAGTCTTCCTTACGAAATTTTATGAGCTTCCTTTCCTTCTTTTTCACAATTAAAATTTTAGTGTGGTTTACAGCCTTCGAGTGGTTCGATTTTTCACCGGATTTCTATTCTGAAACTATATTTCAGATTCAACTTCATTATTTCGATATTATATTGCTGCTAATTTTATGTTTCAGAAAATTTGTTATTTCATTATTTATTATAGTAATACATATTGTCTAACAATCTTAAGAAAATTAATTTTTATATTATAATCTGTATTATGTTTTTGGAGATTAAAACATGTATGATTTTTTACTCCTTGTGAATTTTTCTATTTCTGATTTGAAGATATAAAAACTTCATCGGAGTATTAAAATTCAGAAACAATTTGAAGAACATAAAAATTTTATCGTTTTCTGTGAAATAGTATATAAAAACTTCGATTTTTATTTATTAAACATACTGTTTATCCTTCATTACAGTATTGTTTATTGTTCTATTTTTTTTCAGTAATTGAACTCCTCTGTTGTTGACAATGAAAAATGCCAATTGATAATGGAAATACTTCTGCGACTGTTGCGACAACGACGATAGCCTCGTCAAGCCGAACTGCTGTGTCATCGATCGAGAAACCGGGAAAATTTTCTGGAGCCAACTTAAAAGGATGGCAACAAAGGGTGTTCCTCTGGCTTACCACGCTTGGTATGCAGAATTTCACCAGTGAAGACCCTCCAATGCCTGCCGCCAACATGCCGGACAATGAGAAGTTTATGATTGTTGAGGCGTGGAAACAAAGGCTACATCCTAAGTGCTTTGGAGGATGACTTGTACAATGTCTACATTGCTATGAAAATTTCGAAAGAATTCTGGGACGCACTTGAGAAAAAGTAAAAGATTGAAGATGCATGCTTGAAAACGTTTGTGGTTGCCAAGTATTTAGACTATAAAATGATAGACAGCAAAACCGTTGGAACCCAAGTTCAACAGCTTCAATTTATTTTTCACGACCTTATTGCTGAAGGTATGATAGTAAATGAAGCATTTCAAGTGGCTGTAATAATTGAAAAATTGCCTCCTTCGTGAAGAGATTTCAAAAACTATCTAAAGCACAAGCGTGAAGAAATGAAGTTGGAAGATCTTGTGATTTGTATCAAGATTGAGGAAGACAACAAAATAGCCGAGAATAAGTCTCGTGAAAATTCAACGATTATGGGAGCTAATATCGTTGAGGAGACTGCTCCAAAAAGTAAGAATAGGAAGAGGTCTTCTGGACAGACTAAGGAGCAGAATAAGAAATAATTCAAGGGAAAGTGCTACAATTATGAAAAAGCTAGTCATAAAGCCCCCGATTGTGAAAAAGTATAAGAAAATGGGACATGCCAACATAGTGGAGAAGAACGATGACATTGATGATCTTTGTGCAATGTTTTCAGAATGAAACCTAGTTGGAAATCTGAAGGAGTGGTGGATTGACTCTGGAGCCACTTTACATGTTTGTGCTGTCAAAGAAGCATTTGTGACCTACTCTACTGCTGGTCCCAAAGAAGAGCTTTCCATGGGAAATACTACAACAGCCAAGATTGAGCGTTATGGGAAGATATTCCTGAAGATGACTTTCGGCAAGGTGTTAATGCTCAACAACGTTCTTCATGTTCCAACTATTAGAAAAATTTTAATTTCAACTTCTTTACTTGTTAAGAATGGATTTAAATGTGTATTTGTATCTGACAAAGTTGTTGTAAGAAAAAATGAAATGTATGTTGGAAAGGGCGACCTCATAGAGGGCCTTTTCAAACTCAATGTAATGGTTGTTGACAGTATTAATAAAATTTCAGCTTCTTATTTATTGGAGTCAAATAATTTATGGCATATACGTTTAGGACATGTCAATTATAAAACCTTGCGGAAGTTAATTAATTTAGAAGTACTGTCTAAATTCGAGTGTAATAAATCAAAATGTCAAATATGTGTTGAATCTAAGTTTGTAAAACATCCTTATAAGTCTGTTGAAAAGAATTCAAATCCTTTAGACTTAATTTATACTAACATTTGTGATATGAAGTCAACACCATCTCGAGGTGGGAAAATGTATTTTATAACTTTTATTGACGATTGTACTCGATATTGTTATGTTTATTTGCTTAATAGTAAGGATGAAGCAATTGAAGCATTTAAGAAATACAGGAATGAAATGGAGCATCAATTGAATAAAAATAGCAAAATTATTAAAAGTGATCGGGGTGAAAAATATGAATCTCCGTTTGCAGAAATATGTTCGGAATATGGAATTATCCATCAAACTACTGCCCCCTACACACCTCAATCCAATGGAATTACGGAAAGGAAAAATCGGACATTTAAAGAAAATGATGAATTCTTTAGAAAATGATGGGGGGAAGCTATCCTTACAGCTAACCGAATATTCAACATAGTACCCCATAGCAAAACACAATATATTCCATATGAAAAATAGAAAGGAAGAAAATCCAACTTGAAATATTTTAAAGTGTGGGGGTATTTAGCAAAGGTACAAGTACCTTTACCCAAAAGGGTAAAAATTAAACAAAAAACTGTGGATTGTGTTTTCATTGGATATACTACAAATAGTAAAGCATGTCAGTTTTTGGTTCATAAATATGATAATTTCGAAATTCATGCTAATACGGTAATTGAATCGGATAATGATGAATTATTTGAAAGCATCTATCCGTATAAAACTGAATGCGAGTCGTTAAGTGAAAGACCTAAACGACCACGGGAAGAACCAAAGGAAAAAACTCTAAGTGAAGAGGATCTAAGGCGTAGAAAATGTCAAAGAATATATACTTCTTTTGGACCAGATTTTGTGCCATTCTTGTTTGAAAATGAGCCTCAAACTTGCAAAGTAGCTATGTCATCTTTTGATTTAGCATTTTGGAAAGAGGCAGTCATTAGTGAGATTCAACCAGACATGGGAATTCGTTGATCTTCTTCTAAGAAATAAGCCTTTAGGTTCGAAATGGATCTTTAAATGGAAAATGAAAGTTGATGGCACTATTGACAAATATGAGGCAAGACTTGTTGTCAAAGGGTATAGACAAAAAGAAGGCCTTGATTACTTTGACACTTACTCGCCAGAAATGAGGATAACATCTATTAGGGTGTTAGTGGCACTGGCGGCCGTGTATGGTCTTGAAATCCATCAAATGGATGTTAAAACAGCTTTATTAAATGGAGAATTGGAGGAAGATATTTACATGAAACAACCTGAGGATTTCATGGTTCCGGGTAAGGAAAAGAAAGTGTGAAAACTTGTTAAGTTGCTTTATGGACTTAAACAAACACCCAAATAATGGCATGTAAAATTTGACCAAACAATGTTGGCAAGTGGGTTTAAAATCAATGAGTGTGACAAATGTATTTACATTAAAAATACTCCAGATCATAAAGTCATTGTTTGTTTATATATTGATGATATGTTGATAATGAGCAAACATATGGCAGATATAAATGCTACTAAGCGCATGTTCGCTAGCAAATTCGACATGAAAGACTTAGGAGTTGCTGATGTGATCTTAGGAATTAGAATTCACAAGACTCCACAAGGTCTAGCATTATCATAGTCTCACTACATTGAAAAAGTACTTGACAAGTTCAAGTATATGAATTTCAAGCTTGCCAAGACTTCAATTGACGCGAGTTATGCACTTCAAAAGAATGAAGGTGAAAGTGATTCTCAACTGGACAATGAAAGAGTATTGAAAAGTTTGATGTATATCATGAATTGTACGCGACCGGATATAGCATGTGCTATTAGCAAACTGAGTCGGTTTACAAGTAATCCCAATCCAATACATTGGATGGAAATGAAACGAGTTTTGGGGTATCTGAAACATACCCAAGATTATGCTCTACATTATAACAAATATTCTTACGTGATCGAGGGATATAGTGATGCAAATTGGATCACCGGATCATTTGAAGTTAAATCCACGAGTGGATATGTTTTCACAATTGGGGGTGGAGCAGTGTCTTACTAATCATCCAAAAAAATGTGCATCGCCCATCGTACAATGGAATCTGAATTCATATCTTTAGACAAGGCCGATGAAAAAGCTGAATATCTCCAGAATGTCTTGGAAGATATTCCATTTTGGCCCAAACCTTTATATGTATACATTGTGATAGTCAAGAGGCAATAGACAGGGCAGGGAGCGTTATGTATAACAAAAAATCTTGTCACATATGATGGAGACACAATACCGTTAGACAACTACTCTCTAGTGGTGTTATCACGATTGACTACGTAAAGTCAAGAGATAACGTGTCAGATCCACTTAAAAAAGGCCTATCTAGAGAGGTAATTGAAAGCTCATCAAAGGGAATAGGGTTAAGAACTAGGACAAGTCATCATGGTGGTAACTCTACCTAACAGACTGGAGATCCCAAGAGCTTGGTTGTAAGAGATCAAAAAAAGTTATGAACGACGGTTCAACATTGTCAAATAACTCAACCCATTCCCGTGATGAAGACAATGCTCAGAAATCAGGGTAAAACATTAAGGGTTTTTGATGAGTCAATAAATCTTAAAGCTTTTTAATTATTTGCTAAGTCTGGCAGGAAATGACCAGATAGTTTGTCCATAGGATTACTGTCACGACCCAAAATCCCACTAGTCATGATGGCACCTAACTTAACCCGTTAGGTAAGCCACTTTCCATCTATCCAATTCCAATGAAATTAATTAAAAACAATATCTAAAACTAATACATCTCCCTAAGAACTGGTAGTACAAATCATGAGCTTCTAAGAATAGAGTATACAAAGCGGAAATGAAATAAATACATAGTCTGTTTGAATAATACATAAACAGAGCTTTTATAAATCTAAGGCTACCCTGAACAAGAGGCAGCTACAACATGAACCTAGGTACATCTTCAGAACCCGCAACCATTGAGCATAGCAACAACAGTAGCCAACATCTGCACAAAATGTGCAGAAGTGTAGTATCAGTACAACCGACCCCATGTACTGAGTAAGTAACAAACCTAGCCGTAGGTTGAAAGTAGTAACGAGCTTCTACTAAGGTCGGGTCCAAAACCACTAGTCCACAACAGTCCATAACAACATAAATCAAATAGTACCAGAAGAAACACAGAGATAAACATGCTCAGCCAAATCATGATTTCAAAAATAATAGTTCTTCCTTTCAAATACATCAGTAAAAACCCAAATCGTTTGCCGAAGTTGCCAAAAATATGAATAATTTGAGAACAATAGTTCTTCCAAATATCATTTCAATAGTAAATAAAATATCTCATTTTCTTTCCCAGATAACCAGTGTAAAACAAATGCATAACTATGCCCATATTTCAACATGTACATGAATAATGTGATACCGTACAGCATGAGAAAAACACATCTCTATGCATATATATCATGTGTGCATGTCAATGCAATGTATCTCAGAGATTGCACTCATGTACTCACAGTCTCAGAGTACTCAATCTCATTGTCTCGCATTCCTTCTCACTGTGCTCAGCACACTCAATCACTCAGCGCTATACAANCGAAACATGATTTCAAAAATAATAGTTCTTCCTTTCAAATACATCAGTAAAAACCCAAATCGTTTGCCGAAGTTGCCAAAAATATGAATAATTTGAGAACAATAGTTCTTCCAAATATCATTTCAATAGTAAATAAAATATCTCATTTTCTTTCCCAGATAACCAGTGTAAAACAAATGCATAACTATGCCCATATTTCAACATGTACATGAATAATGTGATACCGTACAGCATGAGAAAAACACATCTCTATGCATATATATCATGTGTGCATGTCAATGCAATGTATCTCAGAGATTGCACTCATGTACTCACAGTCTCAGAGTACTCAATCTCATTGTCTCGCATTCCTTCTCACTGTGCTCAGCACACTCAATCACTCAGCGCTATACAATACCTGATGCGGCGTGCAGCCTGATCCCTGTTTATAGTCGACTGCGCTCACTGGGGGTGTACAGACTTATGAGGGGATCCTATAGCCCAAGCGCTATAAGCACAGATAACTCACGTGCTGCACGGATAACTCACGTGCTATAATATCATATTTGGATCTGCACGGACAACTCATGTGCTATAATAATATCTGGATCCGCATGGCCAACTCACGTGCAATAATAATATCTGGATCCGCACGGCCTACTCACGTGCTATAATAATATCTGGATCTGCACGGCCAACACACGTGCTGCACGGCCAACTCATGTGCAATAGTATAATATATAGATCCGCACGGCCAACTCACGTGCAATAGTATAATATATATAAAGCCAACATGGCCTGCTGCGGCGTACAACCTGATCCCAAAAATATCCTCACAATCAAGCCCTCGGCCTCCCTCAGTCATCAATCTCTCCAGTCTCTCTTTCATGGGCTCACAATGTCATGAGAATAGCCCAAAAATGATGATATGATGTATTAATAAATAACAACAGAGACTGAGATATGATATGCAATGAAATGAATATGACTGAGTATAAATTTTGTCACGACCCAAAACTAACCCCTGTCATGATGGCGCCTATCGTGGAACTAGGCAAGCCGACTCATTTCTAAAACAAATCGATATTTTTATTTTAAAAATAATTTGAAGGTTATTTGACATAAAACCTCCATTTAAAGAGTTCAAATCAAAGAAAAATAGAAGTGCGGAAAAGAAAAGCCCGACATCGGGATGTCACTAGTCATGAGCATCTACTATAATCTGTCTAACAATATCAAGGCTAACGTAGCCTGGAAAATATCTAAATACAACTAGAGGAAGATAAGAGGGAGAAGAGTAGGGGCTGTGATCGCCAAACAGCTACCTTGATATCCCCAAGAAAAATCTGCAACCAGAACACTCAATAACTGCTACCGTGTCCAGCTACACCTGAATCTGCACACAAGATGCAGGGAGTAACGTGAGTACGCCAACTCTGTAAGTAACAACAATAAATAAAGACTGAACAGTAGTGACGAGCAATAAAGCATACAACGTTCATATCATGAAATCTCAGTAAAGTACAACATGCTTTAAAAAATATCAGTGTTTGAATCAAATCATCTCGTTTAAACCCGGTTCCAGTAAAAAGCATTTAAAGATATGTTTCCAACAGTTTTTCAAACAAAGGCTCAATGCAAAGGTGAGCAAAAATGATGAAATCATAAACAACCCCTCGGGCAAACCGCACAATCACTCTTGCCACTCGAGCATACCTCACAATCACTCTTGCCACTCGGGCATACCTCATAATCACTCTTGCCACTCGGGCATACCTCACAATCACTCAGCACTCAGACGTGGAAATCTCGAATGGGCGTGGATATCTGCTCCGCATCTCCCACTCGGTCTCCCAGGTGGCCTCCTCCACAGGCTGACCTCTCCATTGCACTTTCACTGAAGCTATATCCTTTGACCTCAACCTTCGAACTTGCCGATCTAAAATAGCCACCGGCTCCACATCATAAGTCATATCACCCTACAACTGAACTGTGCTGAAATCCAAAACATGGGACGGATCTCCAATATACTTCTAGAGCATGGAAACATAAAACACTGGATGCACACTCGACAAGCTGGGTGGCAAGGCAAGCCACCTCCCCTATTCTTTGAAGCACCTCAAATGGCCTAATGAACCGGGGGCTCAACTTGCCCCTCTTCCCAAACCTCAAAACAGCCTTCATGGGTGATACCTTCAGCAAAACCTTCTCCCTAACCATAAAAGGCACATCACGGACCTTCCTATCCGCGTAGCTCTTCTACCTAGACTGTGCCGCGCAAAGTCGCTCCTAAATTAATTTCACCTTATCTAATGCGTCTTGGACCAAGTCTGTACCTAAGAGCATAGTCTCACCCAGCTCAAACCATCCAACCGGAGATCTACATCTCCTCCCATACAAAGCCTCGTACGGAGCCATCTGAATACTCAACTGATAGCTGTTGTTATATGCAAACTCCGCGAGTAACAGAAACTGGTCCCATGAATCCCCAAAGTCAATGACACAAGCACGCAACATGTCCTCCAATATCTGAATAGTGCGCTTGGACTGCCCATCCGTCTGAGGGTGAAAAGCTGTGCTTAACTCAACCTGAGTACCCAACTCTCGCTGCACGGCCCTCCAAAACTGCGATGTGAACTGAGTACCCTATTTGAAATGATGGAAACTGGGACACCATGCAGGAGAACGATCTCTAGGATGTAAATTCCAGCCAACCGCTCTGAAGAGTAAGTAGTACCAACTGGAATGGAATGCGCGGACTTGGTCAGCCGATCCACAATAACCCAAATAGCGTCAAACTTCCTCGAAGTCCGTGGGAGACCAACTACAAAGTCCATAGTGATCCACTCCCACTTCCACTATGGGATCTCTAATCTCTGAAGCTAGCCACCCGGTCTCTGATGCTCATACTTAACCTGCTGACAGTTTAGACACCGAGCCACAAACCCAACTATATCCTTCTTCATCCGCCTCCACCAATAGTGCTGCCTCAAATCCTGGTACATCTTCGCGGCACCCGGATGGATGGAATACCGCGAGATGTGGGCCTCCCCAAGAATCAACTCTCAAAGCCCATCCACATTAGGCACACATATCCGGCCATGCATTCTCAGCACGCCGTCATCACCAAGAGTCACATCCCTAGCATCACCTCTCTGAATCCTGTCCTGAAGAACAAGCAAGTGAGGGTCATCATACTGACGCTCCCTGATACGGTCATAAAGAGAAGACCTGGAGACCACACAAGCCAATACCCGACTAGGCTCCGAAATATCCAATCTGAAAAGTTGGCCTGCTAAGGTCTGAACATCTAATGCCAAAGGTCTCTCTGCTGCTGGAAGATATGCTAAACTCCCCAAACTCTCTGCCCGGTGACTCAAAGCATCGTCCACCACATTGGCCTTCCCCGGATGGTACAAAATAGTGATATTTATACAGACTCCGGTGATCTGTATAGATCTCACAATGAACCCCATACAAATAATGATGCCAAATCTTCAAGGCGTGAACAATGGGTGCTAACTCAAGATCATGGACAGGATAGTTTTTCTCATGGGTCTTCAATTGGCGCGTAGCATAGGAAATCACCATACCCTCCTGCATCAAAACATAACTAATGCCTATCCTCGAGGCATCACAATACGCAGTGTAAAAACCTAAAGCTGATGGCAGAACTAACACTGGAGCTGTGGTCAAAGCAGTCTTGAGCTTCTGAAATCTCTCCTCACACTCATCCGACCACCTGAATGGAGCACCCTTTTGGGTCAATTTGGTCAAGAGCGATGCAATAGATGAAAATCCCTCCACAAGGCGACGATAGTAACCCGCCAAACCAAGAAAACTCCTAATATCTATGGCTGAGGATGGTCTAGGCCAACTCTGCACCGCCTCAATCTTCTTTGGATCCACCTGAATACCCTCACTGGACACCACGTGCCTCAAGAATGCTACTGAACTGAGCCAAAATTTGCATTTGGAGAACTTTGCATAAAGCTTCTCCTCCTTCAATCTCTGTAATACAATCCTCAGATGCAGAGCGTGCTCCTCCTGGCTACGAGAGTACACCACAACGAATGAGTCCAAATGGGGCTGAAATACACTGTTCATCAAATGCATGAACGCTTCTGGGGTATTAGTCAGCCCAAATGACATCACCAAGAACTCATAATGGCCATATCGGGTTCTGAAAGCTGATTTGAAATATCTGAATCCCGAATCTTCAGCTGATGATAACCGAACCTCAAATCAATCTTGGAGAACACCTTTGCTCCCTGAAGCTGGTCGAATAAATCATCAATGCGAGACAAATGATACTTATTCTTGATTGTGACCTTTTTCAACTGCCTGTAATCAATATACATTCTTAAGGAACCATCCTTCTTCTTCACAAATAGAATCGGTGCACCCCAAGGTGACACACTAGGCCGAATAAATCCCTTATCAAGGAGTTCCTGAAGCTGTTCTTTCAATTCCTTCCACTCCGCCGGTGCCATACGATATGGTGGAATAGAAATGGGCTGAGTGCCCGGCACCAAATCAATACCAAAGTAAATATCCCTGTCAGGCGGCATGCCCGGTAGGTCTGCAGGAAATACATCCGGAAAATCATGTACCAATCAAAATAGAATCAATGACAGGAGTATCTACACTAACATCCCTCACAAAAGCCAAATAAGATAGGCAACCCTTCTCAACCATGCGCTGAGCCTTCAAATATGAAATCACCCTACTTGGTACATAATCTACAGAACCGCTCCACTCAACCCTCAGAATTCTTGGCATAGCCAACGTCACCGTCTTAGCGTGACAATCTAGAACAACATGACATGGGGATAACCAATCCATACCCAATATCACATCAAAGTCAACTATACTAGGCACCAATAGATCTATTTGGGTCTCCAGACCCCCAATAGTCACCACACATGACCGATATACACGGTCCACAATAATAGTATCGCCCACAGGAGTAGATACATGTACAGATGAAACTAAAGACTCACGGGATATATTTAGAAAATGGGCGAAATATGAGAAAACATATGAATACATGGAACCAGGGTCAAATAACACTGAGGCATCTCTGAGACAATACATGTAATCACAGCATCTGAAGCAGTAGCATTTGGTCTGGCAGGGAGAGTACAGAAACGGGCCTGACCACCCCCTGATCTGCCTCCCCCTCTAGGGCGACCCCTAGCTCACTGACCTCCACCCCGAGCTGACTGGGCGGTTGGTGATGTAATTGGTGTTGTAGTCAGAGGCTGACTCCTCTGCTGAGATAGACCTCCGTGACGACAAGGACGCTGCCTCCACATATGCCCAAGCTCCTTACACTCAAAATAACTCCCTGGTGCTGGCGGCGGAAACTGAAGAGAAACCCTAGCACCGGGATGACTGGTAGAAGAACCTGGCATGGAAGAGCCCTGAACAGGTGGAGCACGGGACGAACTCTGAAGTGGAAGGGAACCAAGTGATGAGTGGCCCTGATGAGAACTGTGAGAACCATGGCCAGATGAT
>AWOL01S0010451.1:244549-254564 GCA_000715115.1 Nicotiana otophora | reverse complement strand
GGGGGCGGGGCGGGCGGGTTCTATTTTTTTTTAAAAAAAATTACTGCGGGGCGGAGCGGGTCGCGGGTCGGGATTTAATTTTTTTGAACTAAACCTAAAACGCTACACTCTGCTAATAGAAGATGAGATCGGAACTTGCTAGTTTCATGCCTCACTGCATATGAGGAATAAAACTTCCAATCTGGAAGATGCATCATTAACTAAAAATGAAAAATAATTAAGTATGATTTTATTGGCAAGAAGAACAACAGACAATTAGCTAACTATCAATCTGTGAGAAATCATAGACTCTGAACTAAAAATCCTGAATGAAAATCAATGAAATGCAGTATATAAGATTTATCTATAGCAAATAATAGTACTGGTGCAGAGTTAAAGCTTAATGTTCAACAAAATTCTTTATCTATCATTCCAATAAAACATATTTGTAAAATAAAATAATAGGAAATGATGGGCAATCAGTCGAATCGCTATTATAAGAAATGAAGTTGTAGTATTTTAAATTAGTTAACTAAGGTTCAAAAACCATCCAATGTGTTTTAAGTAAAATGGTATAGACGAAAAAAAGAAACAAAATTTCGGTTTTAACTGTTAGGCGAGGCGGGTTGAAATTTTACAGGTTAAGATAGCAATCGCCCCGCCTGCCATTCCTACCCAAAGGTCACGAAAGTTGGAAAACTTGGAATGAATCACGAGACACTAGAGTTCAAATTTCAAGAAGTGAAAAATGTCATGTGATTTTTTCTTATTTGTGAAAGTTTTTATAGACGGGGGAGGGGGGGACGCGGGTGTGAGAGTGGGGCGGGTGGATGCGATTTTAACTGTAACGTGAGGCGGGTTGAAATTTTACGGGTTAAAGACAGCAACCGCCCCGCCCCGCCTGCCATTCCTACCCAAGGGTCACGGAAGTTGAAAAATTTGAAATGAACCAAGAGACACTAGAGTCCAAATTTCAAGAAGTGAAATTTGTCTATGTAATTGTTTCTTATTTGTGAAAGTTTTTATAGACCTAATTATTCCATGCTTATATTGGTGAGAAATAGTAATAAATATATTCTTCGTCTTATAGCTTGTTTTGCCAAGCTTTTAAAATACTTATTTTAAAAAGTATTTTTCTTAAAAGTATTTTTTTTCAAAAAGTATTTTTTTAAAAAAATATTTTTGGTGATAAGTAATTTGTGTTTTGCTTATTAATTTGAAAAATACTTTTGAGCAGTAATTAGTGTTTGGCCAAACTTTTAAAAACTATTTGTAAGTGTATTTTTCTCATAAGTTTTTTGTGAAAAAGTACTTTTGAAAAAAAAACTTCTTTTTTCTGATTCTCAAAAATTATTTCAGCTTCTACTCAAAATCACTTTTTTTTTCCGAAAAGCTTGACCAAATAGCTTAATTTTAGAGAGAAAAAAAATACTTTTGACCCAAAAAAAAACTTGACCGAACAAAAAGTTGAGGTTTCATAATAACTTTAATCTATACCTCCCGTTTGTGTCACATTTCAATTTCATGTTTAGGATCCCTAAAAAGAGTTCTCGTATTTGTGATACAATTTAATCCCTTATTATTGAGCGTACTCGAAGAGAATTATAAGATTTTTAAATTTATGCAATCTAAGAAGTTCATTAACAATCTGAAAAAGATAACCGAAAAAGAAAAAGAAATGTGAATTCAGTAATTACGTTGAGTCGTGAGAATCCAATACATTGTAGTCAAATAAAATTTTACTTTATATAAAAACAAATTCTACAAGAATTGTGTTAAACCTAGATTTAGAGACAGAGTAAGGCAATAACAGAAATTAAGGCAATAAAGGCAATGAGAAGTGATCACACAATGAGAACAATAAGTAAGTAAATACGGACAAATACAATTAAGACAATAAAAAAAACAACAAGAACTCTTCAACCAATGAGCCTTTTTAACATGGAATGTAAAACAAAAATCACAATTGAGTATCGCGCCTCATATTCACATTTCACAACTTAAATCACAATCTTTCCTTATATCACCGCGTGAGCCATGCATTTATTTTTGAAAATTATTTTTCCCGAAATAGCTACACGCATTTTAGCCCCCTTATCTCACCGCGTGGTTTCAAGTAATTCACTTACTAGCAACACACGTATAAATCTCACCTTATCTCACTGATAAGTAGGGATTTTGACCGCTTATTTGCTCTCTTTTACTTGCGTTTTAGCTCAAAAATGCTTAAAGGTATTCCTGAAAACTAATGAAATGTGCTTTTGTACATAAACATTGGGAAACGAGCTAAAAGAGTCAAAATTAACTCATAAAGGAGTCAAAAGTGGACAAGAATCAAAACAAGGCAAAAGGCCCACAATGCGTACCACATAATACTGTGTGCGGCCGCAAAACAAAGGAAGAGCCATGTCAGTTCTTCTTCAGAGTATGCTGACCGCACAAATATTGTGCGGCCGCAGAAGAGGAGATTCAGAGAACTGGTTTTGGGCAAGCTGAAGGAGTGCGGACCGCACTATAATTGTGCGGCCGCACTCAATATTATGCGATCCGCAGAAGACAAAGATCAGAGGGATGGGATTTCAAGTCAAGAAGAAATGCGGACCGTACTATTTTTGTGCGGCCGTATAATCAAGAGCACGGTTGCACTCATTTTTATACGGTCCGTAGAAGTCTCACACAGCCAGAGCCAAGCAAGAGTGCGGCCGCACTCACAAATGTGCGGTCTGCAGTAGTTGAAGGAGTGCGGCCGCAATCCAGAATTGTGCGGTCGCAAAATTAGAACCTGTCAAGCCAAGTCTCGTTGTGCGGACCGCACACATAATTATGCGGTCGCACAATCTCCGCAAGGAAATGTTTGTCACATATTTTCAGCTTAGTATAAATAGAACTTTTTGTCATTTTTAGGGTAAGTTTTGTTTTGGGAGAGCACCTGAGCCGTTTTCCTTTACTGTTTTGAGTAATATTGTACTAGATTAGCTTCTAAATATTAGATTTTCTTTCCCTAGTCAATTATTATGCATTCTATCTTAATTTCTTCTTGTATTTCTTCATTTTTCATGAGTAGCTAAATTTTTAGCTAGGGTTGTGGCCCAACCATAGTGTGAGTACTTAATAGGTATTTGATTTAGGACTTGTTTGTGATTGGGTTAGCGATATTTAGCCTAGTTCTTGCTTGAATTCAAGAATTAATAGTTGCAAACATTAATTCATGCCTAATTGACTTAGTCCCTACTTAGTCTCTACTTTAGAAAGAGAGACTAAGTCTAGGAAAACTTAGCTAATAAGAAATTGGGGTGAACTCAAGAAATTGATAGCTCCAATTAAAGGGTTGAATCTAGAGATAGTAAGACCCGACTTGAGCAGTTATCACTTGTTTTGTGCAATACCTATTTGGACTTGAGAAAGTCAAACTTGGCAAAACCACTCAAACTACCGAGAGGTATAGAGTGGGTAATTGCATGTGATTGCTATATTACAACCTCGACCAATCAGGCTTGTCCTAGAGTTTTCAACCCATTAGGTAACCACCTAGGTGGAAGTCATGACCCTAGATCTTTTATCATTTGAAAAACAACCAAAATCAAAAATATTGTCTTATAGTTTTATAATTGCAATCAATAGTTTAAAGTAGAAGTAGAAATAACAAACAAGAATGTGGAAGTATAATCTAAGGCATATTGTACAATTACACTAAATATATACGTAATCCCAATTCTAACTCCCTAAGGATTTAACCCCGACTTGCGTTGGGTTTTATTATTGTTTCAACTGCCTCACTACCTATATTTGTGGTGTGAGTTTGGACGACATCAATTTTTGGCGCCGTTGCCAGGGAATTAAACGAATTTAGCTATATATCTAAGTTTTTGTGTGATTTGTATTCTTTTTCTTCCGAGTCACAAATTTTATTTTTGAATTGCTTATAGGTACGATAATGGCTCTCAACAACGAGCCCATTGGTAATTTGCCATTGGGTGAGGAAGTGGACGATGATCAAGGAGATGTGATTCTTCCTGAACCTCAAGCAAATAGACGAGGCTGACAGCCTAATGATAATGTTCTTGTCCCTCCCCACCTACACCTCCACCTCCACCTCCACCTCCACCAAGAGCAGCAACGCACCGGGTGTTGCCGAACGAGGGTTATGCAAGTGCTATAGTCCTGCCCCGTATTAGGGCGGGCAACTTCCAAATTACCAACGTGATGCTTACACTATTAAAGCAATGGAGATTCTTCACTGGGGCTCCAAATCAAAATTCTTACAAGCATCTCAAGGGGTTCGTCAATACTTGATGGGGGAACAAGAAAACCAATGTTTCTGAGGACGCGCTGAGGTTGAGGATATTTCCTTTCTCTTTACGGGGAAAAGCATTGGACTGGCTAGAGAGATTTTCTAATCATTCTATCCATACATGGGATGAGTTGGCCGAAAAATTCATTGCTAAATTCTTCTCTCCGGGGCACATGATCTAGCGCTCAAGCAAGAGCCCAATGAGCCATTACATGAGATTTGGGAAAGATATTGTACCATGGTTAAAAAGTGCCCAAATAATGATATAACCAAGGCCATGATCCAACAAAACTTCTACATGGGGATCAACACAACAAATCAATGTGTGGTAAATCAACTCGCCAGCGTGAACTTTATGAACACACTTTATGCCGAAGCTTGTGAAATTTTGGATGAGATGGCGGATACCTCATCGGCATGGCAAAGTAGGGCCAATGTTCCGCAAGGTGATCCCAATGTCATTCACCTACACAAGAAACTTCATGATCATAGGCAAGCTATCGTAGAGTTAACAACCACAATGAACCAATTGGCCAAAGCTCAGCTGCAACAAATTCAAGGACCGAAACAAGTGAATGCAATGGAAGGTATAAATATGATGATGAACAAGAGACGGCAAAAAGGTCAACAAGGGCAAAGTCGTACGGAATAATGCATGCAAGATGATAGTGGGTATGACCAAGGTGATTCGTATAATGAGCTAGAAGAAGAAGTGTGACATGTCAACAATTATCAAGGTCAAAGAAACAATTCTCAAAATCAACAACAATGGAGATCACAAAGAAATCAAGGAAATTGGAACAACCAAGGCCACCAAGGCAATTGGAGTGGTGGCAACAACAATCAAAGCAATTGGAATAATCAAGGAAACTAAGGCAATTGGGGTAGCAACAATCAAAGTAATTGGGGAGGTAATCAAGGAGGGTGGAACAACAAAAACAACCTGGGGTCGGGTTTTCAAAGGCCCACGATGTTCCAACAACCGAGAAATCCACCCCCTATCCTTCTCAAGGTCCGATCCTGAGCTCTTCTAACAATGAGATGGGACAGATTGAAAGTATGTTCAAATAAATGATAGAGAAAAATGCTGACTCCGATGCTCAATTAGACTCCCACAACACTTCAATCCGCAAGCCAAATCTCACAAGCATTGAACACTCGTCCTAAGGGGGCACTACCGGGGAGGGGGTGGGGGAATAATACGGTACATGCTATGGCCGTGACTACGAGAAGTGGAAAAGGTGGACCCTCAAATCAAAGAATAATTGTGGAGGATGATGTTGTAGTTCAAGAAGATGAAATTCCAAGCAATGTGGTTCAAGCTAATGACGAAGTGAGAATTGATATTGATGAAAATGTGGAGGAGACGCAAGAAGAGGTGAACCCATCTAGGGAGCACATGATTGACATACCGGAACCGGTAGTACCAAAGGCTAAGGCACCAATGCCAAGTCCTCCTCCTCCATACCTTCAAAGTCTTGCAAAGCAAAATAGTGAGAACTAATTTAAAAAGTTTATTCACATGGTGAAGAGTTTGTCTATCAATGTACCATTGGTTGAGGCGTTGGAACAAATGTCGGGTTATACAAAGTTCATAAAGGACTTGGTCACCAAGAAGAGGTTGATGAATTGTGAAACTATCAAGATGACACATCAAGTGAGTGCTATTGTGCACTCAAAGGCTCCGAAATTGGAAGATCCAAGTGCTTTCACAATCCCTTGCACTATTGGGAGCGCCGACGTTGTAACTTTATGTGATTTGGGGGACAGTATCAACTTGATGCCCTACACTGTGTTCGAAACTTTGGGAATTGGGCAACCAAGACCCATATCTATGAGGTTGCAAATGGCATATCGGACTATGAAGAGGCCATTGGGAATTATTGATGATGTGTTAGTCCGTGTTGATAAATTCATCCTTCTAGCGGACTTTGTGATCCTTGATTGTAAGGTTGACTACGAGGTGCCTATTTTCTTGAGTAGACTTTCCTTGCTACAGGGAAGGCTCTTGTTGATATGGAAGCCGGTGAGCTCACTTTCTGGGTGGATGACGAAAAGGTGGTTTTCCATGTGTGCAAATCGATGAGGCAACCAAATAGCAACGGAGTTTGTTCATTCGTGGATTTAGTGACCGAAGTAATTATTGATGATGCTAGTGTTATGATGAATGTTGAGGATACCTTGGAAGTTATGTTGCTCAATCATGATGATGATGATGAGAAGGAAAGCTTTGTAGAATGTGTCAATGCTTTGCAACGAATGGGGTGATATACTTATGAACCCCGAAAATTGTCGTTAGATCTTGAGAACCGGAAGACTCCTCCAACAAAGCCCTCAATCGAGGAGCCTCCCACTTTGGAGTTAAAGCCTTTACCTTCACATCTCAGGTATGAGTTTCTTGGCCCTTGTTCCACTTTACCTGTTATTCTTTCCTCTTGCTCGACTGACGTGCAGGTAGATTCTACTTTGGCGGTGCTCCAAAAGAGGAAGAAAGCGATAGGTTGGACATTGGCGGATATTCGAGGTATAAGCCTCGCCTTTTGCACGCACAAGATTATTTTGGAGGAGGATGTCAAACCCTCCGTGGAGCATCAAAGAAGATTGAATGAAGAAATGCAAGAGGTAGTGAAGAAGGAGATCATAAAGTGGTTGGATGCCGGGGTTGTTTACCCCATTTCCGATAGCTCATGGACTTCTCTGGTACAATGTGTCCCAAAGAAAGGGGACATAACTGTGATAACTAATGACAAGAATGAATTGATCCCCACAAGAACTGTCACCGGGTGGAGAGTGTGCATGGACTATAGGAAGCTCAACAAAGTCACCCGGAAAGATCATTTTCCGCTTCCATTTCTTGATCAAATATTGGATAGGTTGGCCGGACGTGCTTTTTATTGCTTCCTGGATGGATACTCCGGCTACAATCAGATTCTTATTGCTCCTGAGGACTAAGAGAAGACCACTTTCACTTGTCCATATGGTACCTTTGCATTCTCAAGGATTCCATTTGGGTTATGTAATGCACCACCGACTTTTCAACGGTGTATGATGGCTATTTTCACCGATATGGTTGAAGATATTCTTGAGGTCTTCATGGACGATTTCTCCATCGTTAGGAATTCTTTTGATGATTGCTTGAGCAACTTGGACAAGGTATTGGCAAGATGTGAGGAAACTAACTTGGTTTTGAATTGGGAGAAATGTCACTTCATGGTCGAGGAAGGCATTGTCCTCAGTCACAAGATTTCAAAGTATGGTATTGAGGTTGATAAGGCCAAAGTTGAAGTGATTTCCAAACTCCCCCTACATCCGTGAAGGGAGTGAGGAGCATTTTGGGTCATGCGGGGTTCTATCGCCGATTCATCAAGGATTTTTCTAAGGTGGTGAACCCTTTGTGTAAACTTTTGGAGAAGGATGCCGAGTTCTATTTCAATGAAGACTGCATGAAGGCATTCAAGTTGCTTAAGTTCAAGTTGACTACTACTCCTATTATTACCGCACCGAATTGGAGCTTTCCTTTTGAGCTCATGTGTGACGCAAGTGATATGACGGTTGGAGCGGTGTTGGGGCAACATATCAACAAAATCTTCCATCCAGTCTATTATGCAAGCAAGACCATGAATGATGCCCAAGTCAACTACACAGTGACTGAAAAAGAGCTCCTTGCTATTGTCTTTGCTATGGAGAAGTTCTGCCCGTACTTGATGGGTACAAAGGTGATTGTTCATACCGACCATGCGACGCTTCGGTATTTGATGAGCAAGAAGGATTCTAAGGCAAGGTTGATGTGATGGATGCTTCTATTGCAAGAGTTTGATCTAGAGATTCAAGACCGAAAGGGTAGTGAATATCAAGTGGCGGACCACTTGTCCCGATTGGAGGAGGAGGGGAGGCCACATGATGGCCTTGAGATAAATGATTCATTTCCTGATGAGCAACTCCTAGCCATTTCTATGACCAGGATGCCATGGTTCGCCGACTCTGCCAATTATCTTGTGAGTGGCATTGTACCAAATGAGTTCTCTTCAAACCAAAGAAAAAAGCTCAAATGGGATTGTCTTGACTATTATTAGGATGAGCCGTATGTTTTCCGGATATGTACTGATGGTGTGATCCGACGATGTGTGCCGGAGGAAGAACAAATGGGTATTCTTGAGGCTTGCCACTCTTCACCATATGGTGGTCACCATGGTGGAGCAAGAACAATGGCAAAAGTTTTGAGTTCTGGATTCTATTAGCCTACTCTCTACAAGGATGCTAGTGAGCTTATAAAGAGGTTTGATGAATGCCAAAGGGCCGGTGTGATCTCAAAGAAGAATGAAATGCCTCCCATCACCAATTTGGAGATATATATTTTCGATGTGTGGGGTATTGATTTTATAGGTCTGTTTGTTAGCTCTTATGGGAACACCTACATTCTAGTTGCGGTGGATTATATATCTAAATGGGTTGAGGCCATTTCGTTGCCCAACAATGAAGCAAGGAGTATGGTGGCATTTTTGAAAAAGAACATCTTCACGAGGTTTGGTACCCCAAAAGCCATTATTAGTAATGAGGGTTCACATTTTTGCAACAAGGCTTTTGATATCTTACTCACAAAGTATGGTGTCACTCACAAAGTATCAAACCCCTACCATCCTCAAGCAAGAGGAAAAGTTGAAGTCTACACGGAGATAAAGAGTATTTTGTCAAAGACAATCAATGCCAACCGGATGGATTGGTCAAGAAAACTTGATGATGCTCTTTTGGCTTATAGAACGGCCTACAAAACACTGATCGGGATGTCTCCATACCGGTTAGTGTTCGGGAAGGCATGCCATCTTCCGGTAAAACTTGAGCATAAGGCCATGTGGGCTTTGAAGAAGTTGAACCTTGAATGGGATGTCACGGCAAATCTAAGGGTGTCACAATTGAATGAGCTTGATGAATTCCGGTAGCATGCCTATACAAGCTCGCCCCTTTACAAGGATAAGATGAAGTACCTCCATGACAAGTACATCCACAATAAGGAATTTAAAGAGGGTTATCTTGTGCTATTGTTCAATTCCCGGTTACGGATGTTTCCGGGCAAGTTGAAGTCAAAATAGAGTGGCCCCTTTGAAGTGGTAAATGTCACCCCATTTGGTGCTCTAGATTTGAAAAATAAGAATGACGAGGTGTTTAGAGTCAATGGACACCAGGTTAAACATTATCTTGGCAAGGTTGATGATGGCCACATTGTGGAGGTCCTTCATTTCAAATGATTGGTAATTTACGTCGTGCCACGATATTAAATCAGGCGCTTCTTGGGAGGCAACCCATGTATCTTTTTCTTTTTCTTGTTTTTCTTCTTTGTTAGATAGCTTTGTTTTGTGCTAACTAGTTTTGAAGTGTATGCAGAAATGGGTGTGCATTGCAGGGACTGTGCAAGAAAAACTTGGCTAAGTGTCACAAAAGTGCGAACCACACCAAAAGTATGCGGACCGCACAATCACTCTGCGGCCGCACCATTCTGTGTGCGGTTGCACAACTGGAAGATCATAATTGCATGCTCTCTGAAGTTTGGCTTGTTAAAAATCCTTAACAAAATGTGGTCCTACACATTCTACGGTCATATTCACTTTTGTGCGGTCCGCAGAACGTCTTCGAAGGAACAGGTAATGAGTGTGGACCGCACTAAAAATTGTGCAGCCACACTCAGGTAAGTTCTGGGCCTAACGGGTCAAAGTATAAATAGGGCTTTTCTCAACATTTTACACTTTACAT
>AWOL01S0010451.1:189741-244180 GCA_000715115.1 Nicotiana otophora | reverse complement strand
AAGTACATCCACAACAAGGAATTTAAAGAAGGTGATCTTGTGCTATTGTTCAATTCCCGGTTACGGATGTTTCCGGGCAAGTTGAAGTCAAAATAGAGTAGCCCCTTTGAAATGGTGAATGTAACCCCCTTTGGTGCTCTAGATTTGAAAAATAAGAATGACGAGGTGTTTAGAGTCAATGGACACCAGGTTAAACATTATCTTGGCAAGGTTGATGATGGCCACATTGTGGAGGTCCTTCATTTCAAATGATTGGTAATTTACGTCGTGCCACGATATTAAATCAGGCGCTTCTTGGGAGGCAACCCATGTATCTTTTTCTTTTTCTTGTTTTTCTTCTTTGTTAGATAGCTTTGTTTTGTGCTAACTAGTTTTGAAGTGTATGCAGAAATGGGTGTGCATTGCAGGGACTGTGCAAGAAAAACTTGGCTAAGTGTCACAAAAGTGCGAACCACACCAAAAGTATGCGGACCGCACAATCACTCTGCGGCCGCACCATTCTGTGTGCGGTTGCACAACTGGAAGATCATAATTGCATGCTCTCTGAAGTTTGGCTTGTTAAAAATCCTTAACAAAATGTGGTCCTACACATTCTACGGTCATATTCACTTTTGTGCGGTCCGCAGAACGTCTTCGAAGGAACAGGTAATGAGTGTGGACCGCACTAAAAATTGTGCAGCCACACTCAGGTAAGTTCTGGGCCTAACGGGTCAAAGTATAAATAGGGCTTTTCTCAACATTTTACACTTTACATTCTCTGAACCTTCAAGCCCTAAGCAAACACAGTGCATCCCCCACTAATTCTCAAAATTCAAGCATTTCATCTCTTAGATTCTCACCTGCATCCTCCATCACTGGTATGTTCATTTCATCTTTACATTGTTCATCTTCTCTTAATTTTGTTCTTTTGTCTAGGGTTAATTTCATGCTTAAAAATGTCAATAGTTAGTCATCTTTGCTCAAGATCATGTGGGTAGCTTCATAATTGTTAATTGGGGCCTGGGTAAATAGCTAATCATGCTTGATTATTAGGGCCATGTCTAGTTCTTGCAAAACTTTTATGAATCGTAAAGAAGTGCCGTGTTAATCCAAATTGTGCGACCGTACACACTTTCGTGCGGTCCTCAGTCTCTAAGTTAGTGCATCTGTATGCTTGAATTGTGCGGACCACACTCAAAAATATGCGGTTCGCAGTGAAATTGTGCGGTCTGTACTGTTAAATGATCAGAGACCCAGTAGTCTTAACCTGGGGCTGTGCGGCCGCATTCAAAATTGTGCGGTCCACACTTTTGATTGTGCGGCCGCACTCATAACTGACCTGCAACTATCATGCATATATCTGTGTCCTATATACCTGAACTCTAATTGTTTCTTATTGTTATGAACTGCAGACGATGGTTAGATCACGTGGTGGAGGAGATACACCAAAAGGGAGGGCATAACCCTCCCGAGGCCGAGGACGAAGCAAGAGTAAGCTACCACTAGCCATCCATAGAGTGTTAAGTAAGAAGGCTACGGCCAACAGAGTCCCTGAATCATCAGACACTAGTGAGTATCTCCCGTCTAGGGAAGTTTCTGAGGGAAACTCTGACCAAGCCCACCTAACACCCAACCTCAACAAGTCCCGGGTAGATTCCACTTAGTTGATGAATCATCTTCCGCTGCTAGTTCTTCTAAAGGTTCGGAAGAGGGTAGCCATGATTCTGAGCCCTCTTCCTCACATGCCCCGGCTGCACCAATCAATGTTGATGATGATAATGACGTACCAGATGACGGTGGAGGGGGAGACACTCAAGTGGGTGGTCTTGAGAGGACAAAGAAAAGGGAGATGTGGGAAGACAGATTTTCCAGCTTGACTGCCTTCAACATATTTAGAGAGTGGTGGCCCCAGAGATCGCTCATTCTTGAGCGACAATTCTTGATGAAGGATTTGGACAACACAACCCAAATGTCCTCAGACAGTTCCATGGGAGAAAATGATGGAAATGGATCACCCAAAGTGCCCTCGATGCAAATGAGCACTTGGTTAAAGCATTTTATGCCAATGTGGCTCACATTAACAAGGGTACCAAGGTGACAAAAGTGCAAAATTTGAAAATACGATTCGACTCCTGTGCTTTGAACTCTTACGTGGGATTTGAAGAAGTGGAGGCAGCCCAATACTTGGAAAAGCTGGCTATGGGTGATGCATCTCGCCCGTGGCTAGCTCAGATTTTGGCTATTCGAGGATCAACACCTCCGTGGCTCACAACAGGGGTTCCCATAGTTCGGACCACCCTAAACTTTAAAGCTAAAGGGTGGCAGACTTTCGTGTGAAGTCGCATTGACCCGTGATTGAATGAGAACAACATCCCACTTCCCCGAGCAGTCCTGGTGGATTCAATTATGGCTGGGTACCCAATCAATATGGGTGCTATAATGTCAACCAACATCACTTTGGCTGTCCAGAAGAATGAGAGATCCTACCCCTACCCAAACTTCCTCACAGAGTACTTCAATGATCAAAAGGTGGAGCCGAGGCAGTATGATACAAAGTAAAGGCCAAGAACCCTTTCTCATGGTACCACCTACAGGGTTCTCACAACCCGAAGTTCAATGGTAAGGCAACTACCTCCGTTGGCTAGTCTGAGGAGCCAACGGTAGTAGTTACTGATTCAACTGCTGAGCCTTCCGCACATGCTATGACTTCCACATCAGCCGGACCTTCCACCGGGACAATAGATATACGACCATCTTCTTCTTTCAGATCATCAACTCCATTATCAGTGCAACTTTATCTACTTATCCACTGACTGCGCTGCGAGTCTCCCAGACATTGGCGAGTCTCAACAACTGGATGCAGGCAGCTACTTCAAAGTTGTCTGACATATCCAGTGCTGTTACAGCATAGTCTTCTGCCCAGGCTGCACCACAAGTACCTCCGTCAGTGGAGGAAACATTGAAGAAGATTCTGGACAACCAGAAGACCATTATGGAGACTTTGGTGGCATATGTGGATGTCATTGAGGATTTGGGCAAGCAGGTAAAGAAAATGCGGAAGTCTCAAGCTTCGAAGAAGTCGGTGGATCGGCCGGAGATCTATCACTGGACCTACTTATGGAGGGAGCACCTTCAGCACCAGCAGTACCAGAGACATCACATATAGCAGCCGTCCAGTCTGAGGAACCGGTTGCGACTACCCACACTGCTGAGGAGATGATCCAGATGCTTAGCAACCTTGTTGTCCCTCACCCAAGTGATGATGAGATACAACTAGAGGAGACCGAGGGTGTTGAGGATGCCATGCAGTATGAGACCACATAGGGAGTTTTCTTAACTCTCTACCCCTTCTTGTTCTTATTTTTGATAAGCATTGGGGACAATGCTCACTTTTATTCGGGGGGTGGTGGTCTATTTTGATTAATTTGACATTGACATTTGGTCTGTAATAACTCTTATACTATTTTTCTTTTATCGTTATTTTCTTTTTGGTTATGTATATATTCTTCCCTTTCCCTTGATGTTTATATTCATTTTCCCCTCGATTTGTATATTCGTCTGCCTTACTTTCCGTAGTTTAGCTTCTTTAGTTTGTCTTTCTTAGTAGTATAACTTCTTATTTATTTTAGTAACTTATTTTTGATTTGTTAGTTTTTTTTTACGTTTGAGTGAACAATAAACCTTTGATTTTCTTAATGCCACGGTTCTTTTCAAAGGTGGATATTGTGTGAACCAGGTGGCTCTTCCCAGCGATATATGGCGTGACAATCTTCTTAAGGGATTGAGTCCGTTTTCTTTTATGTTTAGGCAAATATACTTCACTTGGTACCAACACATTTACCCACGACCTTATGGTTAAAAACAAGTTGTTGGCAGAAATTATCTCTAGTTGTGACCTTTTGACTCTTGTGTTGACTTAAGCAGTCATCGAGTGGTTCAGTCGAGCCATTTGTGATTCTCAATCTCAATTAGGCTTATTATGGGCTCTCGACTCCGTTCTCCTTGGCAATCCAGCAGTGTGAAAGGTGAGGTATTGAATTGCAAGTCCAAGTTCCTGTGCTAATAGTCTAGAACTTGCCCCGAATGTTTTTTTAGGCAAAAGTTTAAGTGTAGCTTGGCTTGAGAAATGATTGTAGTATCTCCTTGGTCCAATTTTAAATTTAAAATCTTCCATAGCCTACCAATGTGATATCCCTAGTCAACCTATTTGAGCCTAAGTCCTTTTTCTTTTAATAATTACGTTACAAGCCTTTATATATTTTGTAATGACCCTCTCTTGGCACCCGATCTTTCCTTAGCATTCTTGAGAAACAATTGGCAAAAACATAAGTTTGGGGGAGAGACGATGATTTTGGAATTGATAAAAGGTACAAAGAAAGGAAAGAAATGAAAAAAAGGGGGAAGGCAAAGAAAAGAAAGAAAGAACAAAAAGAAAAATGCCCAAAAGAAAGTGAATAAGGTAGAAAGTTGAAGGGATTCAAAGAAAACAATGATGATAGGCATGAATGTCATGATCAAGAAAGAGTGACGTTACGTCTCTCTAGTTCCCCTGAGGAAAAAGAAAATGACTCAAAGAGTCGAAAAAGTATGAGCCGAAAAGAGAAAATGGAGTGCTTGAGGAAAGATGAAACCATTCTATTCCAACAAGTCCTACCTTGATCCAAAAGCTTTCATTACATCCCGCAAAAGCCCTACATGATTTCAGGTTGAGTGAGCTTATTAGTGGTGATTTACATGAGGGGCAAGCTTATGGTACTTAGAGCTAGACTTGTGACATTTTTTTGAGAGAGAAGAGCGTATTTTTTGCAATCCTTGATTCGCGTGTTACATTCTAAAGTGAGATTTGCTAATGGAGACTAGAGGAGGGGGAGTTTGGGATCCAAAATGACCTATATAAAAGAGCGAGCACCCTTGATGAATACAGTCAACTCTTGATATTAGAACTATGGTACTCAGAAAGTCAAATCATTGCGTTGTTGATAATTCATATGTGTTATGGGTAATTGTTGGTCCCAATTGATGTGTGATTGATTCATTATTAGGCCAGCTGAAATATCACCTTTTCTAGTGGAGGTGGAAATTGCCTTAATTGCTTGAGGACAAGCAAGAGCTTAAGTTTGGGGGAGTTGATAAGTAGGGGTTTTGACCACTTATTTCCTCTTTTTTACTTGAGTTTTAGTTCAAATATACTTAAAGGTATTCCCGAAAATTAATAAAATGTGCTTTTGTACAGAAACATTGGGAAACGAGCCAAATGAGTCAAAATCAACTCACAAATGAGTCAAAAGTGGACAAGGACCAAAACAAGGCAAAAAGCCCACAGTACAGACCGCACAATAATGTGTACGGCCATAAAACAAAGGAAGAGCCATGTCAGTTCTTCTTCAGAGTATGCGGGCCGCACAAATATTGTGCGACCGTAGAAGAGGAGATTCAGAGAGCTAGTTTTGGGCAAGCTGATTGTGGGTCGATTAATTAGCTTTCCCCTTTTTTCCACTACTACTCGACCTCTCCAGATGTGGCCCATATTTCCGATTGGGTTAGATAGATTCTTTCTCATACGGCGGGGATACATGATTGGTCGAGTTTTTCTCAGAGATTTAGGCCTTTGCTTCCCTCGGCAGGTAACCTGTTACCTATTGTCTACGCCGTGATATCTTCTCCTACATCCGTTACCTTCGCTGACTTCTTTATTTCTCTTTTTCTTTAGCTTCGACCAGGGGGTCTACGGGCTTATTTTGGAAGAGGAGGGCCATTACAACTTTAGTCTCCGCTCCTGCTATGACTACGGCTGATCCGGTCTTCGTTCCAATTCCTCATGTCGCTGCTTCTGCCTTCATTTCTGCTCTGACTATTCAGACTTCTGCTCCTCCTCTATATTCTCTCATTAACAAGGACGATGAGCATTTTCCCAATGATGGAGATCTCCAAACCTCGAAAGAGGAGGTTGGTGGATGCGGGTGACGGAGTTACTTTGGCCGTTGATGCGATGGAAGGGGACTTTTTATTACGTGAGACAGTGATAATTTTTGTGAGTGGTGATGCTGAACCGAGTCTCGAGGCCGGTAGAAGCTGATGTAGACGTATTTCTCCATTCCGAGGGGATGTAGATCGAAGGGCGATAGGAGGCATGAAGAGCGCAAAACACAACACGAAATTAATTTTCGGTAATCAAAGATAGTATAGTATAATATCGTCTCCACAGGGATTGGATCTTAACTTTACTGTTTTTGTAGCTAAGAAGTATTTCTCAAGAAACTTTCTAGTCATATCTTCTCATGTCCCGATCGACCCCGTTGGTAAACTACGAAACCAGTGCTTCGTGTCATACTTCAGTGAAAAGGGGAATGCCCTTAAGTATACTGCATCTTTTGACACTCCATTGTATTGGAAGGTGTTCATGATTTCTTTAAAATCCATCAAGTGAATGTTAGGATCTTCATTAACCTTCCCTCTAAAGGCATAATTGTTCTGAATTGTTTGAATCAAGCCTTGCTTCAACTCGAAATTATTTGTTGCTACTGGTAAAGGTCTGATACTGGACAATCCCTGATTGTAGACTGGTCTGGCAGAATCACCCAATGCTCTACCTGGCCTGGGTACCACATTCTCGAATTGGTCTTTAATCAACGGTCTATTTAGATTGAATCTTCAACCCCTATCATCTTCGATGGTCTCCTCTTCAGCTCTATGACCTGCCTCAGCTGCTATCCTCACAGGTTTTTCTCGCTACCGTGCTGCCTCTCTTGCAGCTAATTGCACCTCATCTTCACCATTATTAGCCATGTGTTCTTCGGTTGAATGTTACCCCAAGAAGTTTCCAGTGAGCTCTTTCTCTTTCCTTAGAAGTCGCAGTTCCTTTTCTACCTCTGGATTATACGGAATCAATTCCTTTGAAGAAGACCGAGTCATACACCGGATACGTCAATCTGTTGCCTCCACACGGAAGAGGAAACCTGTGAAGAATAGGAAAAAACTATTCCTGAATTAGGACCAAAAACTATTTTGAACACTACTGATTGCCAATGCCCGGCAACGACGCCAAAATTTGTCGAGCGCAAAACACAACACGAAATTGATGCTCACTAATCAAAGATAGTATAGTATAATATCGTCTCCACAAGGATTGGATTTAAACAATGTTCGAGTAATTATTTTGGTTCAATTGCTATTCAGGAGGATCAACACTCGAGTTAATTGATTATAAACTAAGTTTAACTACTAAAATAATGCAATTGACAATTAACAACAAAGCATTGGAGATGGACGTTAGTATTATGTTAAAGAGGAGGAAAAGGTATACTCGAGGAAGACCGAGAATCAGGTAGAGAGCCTTAAATAAGGATAAAGCCCAAGAGTTGAAGGGGCGGTTGTCGGCTGTGGGAGCTTAGAGGAGCAGTGGTGACACGAGCACTATGTGGTCAGCGACAATAGACTGTATTAGGGAGGCTATGAGAGAGGTGTTACGGTCTCGACGGGCGTCTCTGGTGGGCACAAAGAGACTGGTGGTGGAATGAAGCGGTCCAAGGTAAAGTGGAAGCGAAGAAAGAGGCGTACCTGAAGTTAGTGGGGGGCATAGGTGAGGAGGAGAGGCGAGTGTGCATGGAGAGGTATAAGAAATCTAGGAAGGAGGCTAAGCTGGCGGTCACGGAGGCTAAGACTACGGCTTATGGTCGTATGTACGAGGAACTGGGGAAAAAAGGCAAGGAGAAGAAGTTATTCCGGCTGGCCAAGTTGAGAGAGAGGAAGGCTCGGGATTTGGACCAAGTGATATGCATCAAAGACGAAGACGGTAGAGTATTGATGGAAGATGCCCAGATTAAGAGGAGATGGCAGACTTACTTTCATAAACTTCTGAATGAAAAAGGGGATTGGGATATTGTGCTAGGCGAGTTAGAGCATTCTGAGAGTCACTGTGACTTTGGGTACTGCAGGCGTATCGAGTTTGAGGAGGTTGTGGGAGCTATGTGTAAGATGAGTAGAGGAAGAGCGACCGGGCTAGACGATATTTCGGTAGAAGTTTTGAAGTGTGTGGGGAGAGTAGGTTTGGAGTGGTTGACTAGGTTGTTTAATGTTAGTTTTAAGGCAAAGAGGATGCCGGATGAGTGGAGGTGGAGTACGGTGGTTCCATTGTATAAGAACAAAGGTGATATCCATAATTGTAACAATTATATGGGTATCAAATTACTGAGTCATACCATGAAAGTGTGGGAGAGGGTAGTTGAAGCGAGGGTGAGGATGATAGTGTCTGTATCCGACAACCAGTTCGGGTTCATGACGGGTCGTTCGACTACAGAAGCTATACACCTTGTTAGGAGGTTGGTGGAACTGTAGAGAGAGATGAAGAAGGATCTGCACATGGTGTTTATTGACCTAAAGAAAGCGTATGACAAGGTTCCTAGAGAAGCTCTCTGGAGATGCCTGGAGGCAAAAGATGTGTTGGTTCCCTACATTATGGCGATTAAGGACATGTATAATGGGGCCAAGACATGGGTTAGGACAATAAGAGGCGACTCTGAGCATTTTTTGATTGTAATGGGGTTACACCAAGGTTCTGCACTCAGTCCGTTCTTATTTGCCCTGGTGATGAGCGCGTTAACACACCATATTCAAGAGGAGGTGCCATGGTGCATGCTATTCGCCGATGATATAGTTCTGATTGATGAGTCGCAAGCCAGTATTAACGAGAGGCTGGAGGTTTGGAGACAGACTCTGGAGTCTAAGAGTTTCAAGCTGAGCAGGACGAAGACGAAATACCTGGAGTGTAAGTTCAACGTTGAGCTGTGGGAAGTGGGAGTGGATGTGAGGCTTGAATCACAGGTCATCCCGATTAGAGATAGCTTCAAGTACCTTGGTTCGGTTATCTAGGGAGGAGGGGAGATCGACGAGGATGTCACACACCGTATTGGGGTAGGATGGATGAAGTGGAGGTTAGCATCTGGATTCCTGTGTGACAAAAGAGTGCCACCAATACTCAAAGGTAAGTTCTATAAAGCAGTGGTTAGACCGACCATGATTTATGGGACTGAGTGTTGGCCCGATAAGAACTCACATATCCAGAAGATGAAAGTAGCAGAAATGAGGATCTTGAAGTGGATGTGCGGACACACTAGGATAGATAAGATTAGGAATGATGATATTCGAGAGAAGGTGCATGTGGCTCTCATTGATGACAAGATGCGGGAAGCGAGGCTTAGATGGTTCGGATATAGGTAGAGGAGAAGCCCAGATGCTTCGGTACAGAGGTGTGAGCGGCTGGTTATGGAGGGCACAAGAAGAGGTAGAGGGTGGCTTAAGAAGTATTGGAGAGAGGTGATCAAGCAGAATATGGTGAGGCTCCAGATTTACGAGGACATGACACTTTATAGAAAGATGTGAAGGTCGAGTATTAGGGTTGTAAGTTAGGATGTAGTTGAGTCTTGCCTTACTTCGTACCATTGTGGGACTAACCAGGTAGGATTTTTGTCTAAGATAGCTAGTGGAAATGTTGTGTCTTACTATTTCGCTTTTTAGTGCAGGTCCTATTTACTAGCTATCGCTTTTGCTTTGCATCTTTCTGCTGGATTTCATGATGTTCCTATTTTTCCTATGATTGCTGCGGTAATACTAATATTGTCTCCTTTTGTCCTTTTACCTTTTTGTTTTCTTGAGACGAGGATCTTTCGGAAACAACCTCTCTACTCCTTCGGGGTAGGGGTAAGGTCTGCATACACACTACCCTCCCCAGACCCTATTAGTGAGATTTTATTGGGTTGTTGTTGTTGTTTGTTGTTGAATTGGAGATTCGTAGAGTGGTTTCTTATCAATGTGGGGAATAAGGGTTTGACAGGATAGGTGCAAGATAGCTATTTGGGACTTAACTCTAGTTTAACTAACACTAATGTTGTAATGATTCTCACAAATTCACTCGATGATTAGTTCAAACGTGTAGTCATGACTCCTTTCTTAATTAAATCTTAACTCTACGAGGTGAACTAATATACGCACTGTGAAGTATGCAAGCATGCGTTAATGGGTTGGTCCTTAGGAAAACATCTCTCGAATATTCTCCTAACTTGATTCAATCAACAATTCAACAAGATCTTTCGATTACTTAAGAGAATCAGTGAATTAAATCAAAAGAAATAATGCAAAGATAATCACCAAGATATTACTCTTTCGATTAAATAAACTGATGAATAAAGTTGCAACAATTCAAAACTCCATAAACGAATTCAAGCACGAACTAGAGTTAAAATCCATAAATATTTATCAAAACACCATATTCGTCAAACCCTAAGGGGAATTACTCCATAATCATGGAGAAAGTCATCACAAATATAATTAAAGAATGAGAAAACATCAGTCTAACTTTATAATCTAAACTCTCATATTGAATTGATGGAAAGATGATGAAATCCCGTGTCTTATAGCCTCCAATGCTCTCCCAAAGCTTCCAAGATCAAAAGTCCTTCAAAAACATCTTTTTGGTGTATTTATAACCCTTAGGAGTGGGACCAGTCAAAATTACCTTTTCCAAGCCAAAACAGGACAAATACTTTGAGAAAATTACACAGGCGCGCCGCCCCTTACGACGCCCCATGCAGGGCGCTTGTGGAAAAGTTCAGAGAGCAGGTTCTGACGGGAAGCAGCAGAAATACACTGCCGTGCCACCCCATGTGGCGCGGCAGTACAAGTTTTCCAAAGTGAATTGTTTTTCTTCGATGTTTTATATTCAAAGTTGGCTCCCGACCCCCGAATATGATCCATGTTTAATCCCTTTGGCTTTTACTCAGACTTCAAAGCTGAAACTTGTTCAATTTAGCTCCCAGATATCTTTTTAACTCGAAATCACTTCCTGCAAGGCATAAAACACATAATACGTGCAATATACTATTGATGGTAGGCTAGAAACTTGTATTTTAGTCGTAGTTTGCACTCTAATTACTGTATCTTACTTGTGTTTAAGCTTAAATATTAGTGTATTGCACTTATTATGTATTTTATGCCTTGAAGGAAGTGGTTTCGAGCTATTAAGATAATTTGGAGCTAATTGGAACAAGTTGGAGCTTTGAAGTTTGAGCAAAATCCTAAGAAATTAAGTCGGAATTACACTCGGGGGTCGAGGACCAAGTTTGGATATCAAAAGGTGAGAAAACAATGCTCTGAGAAAATTGTAATACCGCGCAGCGGGCCTCCTAGCGTTAGTGCAAAATTCCTGCAAAGTGAAACAAATCAACTCTCTGGAGATCCTTACTAATATGGCGCATGGGGCGCGACGCGAATGTATTTTCGCGGTCTAAGTGTCCCACTTTGGCTTGGAATGGGTAGTTTTGATCCGAGGCTGGTCCTACATGGTATAAATATACAAAAAATATGATTTTAGAGGACTTTTGACCTTGGAATCTTTGGGAGAGCATTGGAGGCTACATGACTCGGGATTTCATTATGTTTTCATCAATTCAATACGAGAGTTTGGATTGTAACGTTAGATTGATGTTTTCTTATCCTTTAATTACATTTGTGATGACTTCCTCCATGATTATGGAGTAGTTTACCTTAGGGTTTGATGGATTTGGTGTGTTGATAAATATTTTTAACTCTAATTCCTGCTTGAATTCATTTATGGAGTTTTGAAATATTGCAACTTTATTCATGAGTATATTTAATCGAAATAGGAATATCTTAGTGATTATCTGTACATTATTTTGTTTGATTTAATTCATTGATTCTCTTAAATAATCGGAAGAGCTTGTTGAATTATTGATTAAATCAAGTTAGGAGAATATTCGAGAGACATTTTCCTAAGGACCAATCCATTATCGCATTCTTGCATACTTCATAGTGCTTATATTAGTTCACCTCGTAGAGTTAAGTTTTAATCGAGAGAGTAATCTTGACTACTCTTTTGAACTAATCATCGAGTAAATTCGGGAGAATTATTAGAATATTAGAGTGAATTAAATTAGAGTTAAATATCAAATAGCTATCTTGCACCTATTCTGTCAAACCCTTATTCCTCATATTGATAAGAAACCAACTCTGCGAATCTCTAGTTCCCTGTTATCAATTGTCAATTACATTATTATAGAAGTTAAACGTAGTTCATAATCATTTAACTCAAGTGTTGATCCTCCTGAATAGAAATTAAACCATAAATTACTCTAATATTATTTAAATCCAATCTTTGTGGAGACAATATTTTATTATACTATCTTTGACTAACGAGCAATAATTTTGTATTGTATTTTGCGCTCGTCAAATTTTGGCGCCGTTGCCAGGGATTGACAATCAATAGTGTTCAAAATAAATTTTGGTGCTAATTTAGGAATTAACTTTTTTTTTATTTTTTCTTTTTTTTAGTTAACTTGTCTTCAAGATTTCTTCTGTAGTACCTGACAAGTGCTAGGGAGAAAACCTGAAAACAATATTCCTGATATTGAACTCTAAATGTTGTGAAGATGGAGCACAATTAGCCTAAGCAAACGATATCACAAGTTTGCTTTTTTTTTTTAAAAAAAAGTAGTGGAAATCATCTATTGGTTGATTATCAAGCAGGTAAGTATTCCTATTATAATTCATCTTTTGAAGAGTCTCACTCTATTTCTAGACCGTACAGGTATAAAGTTTCATATGGGCAAATTTTAACTATGCATGGAACGAATACCCTTATTATGACTGGAATGAGAGCGAAGTGAGACGACCACTTCAAGAGGAGAGTGGTAGTTTAGAAGAGCTTATGTATAGGTTCATGAATAGTGTTGAAGAAAGATTTATACAAAATCAAGAAGGACTTATACAAAATACTGAAGCCATTAAGAACCTAACAATGCAAGTGGGTCAATTAGTAAATATAGTTTCAAAAAGTTTATTGCATTGTGATAATGAATATATAGAAGAGATACCCTGTAAGAATGAGCCTGCCCAAGAGGATGAGCATTTACAGAGAGAGCTTTCTACTTTGCAAGAGGACTCTGATTCAACTGAGGTAATTGAAAATAAGGTTTTGGTTGATTGTGAAGCAATAAAAGAAGAGTTCAAACCCACATCCACCTATCCACATTTACAATCTTTAGTAGAAGAGAATGAGGTACAAATGGTCTTGGAATAACCAGAGGAATACTCACATGACCTTTCTTCTTTGTTTTCTTATTCTAACCTTGATCATGTGGATTTTATTTTTGGGGATTTACAAGAATATGCATGGATTGATCTTGTGAAAGAATACAGAAACAAGTTTAGGATGATCCTACAAGAACAATCCACCGCTCAAATGGTCGATATGGTCATCTACCTTTACGGATTTGATGAGCATGTCATCAATTTTCACCTCCATAGTCTTACTGAGCTGATCTTTGAACATTTTCATAACCAGTCGTTGATACATAGCCTCTGCGTTCTTCAACCCAAATGGCATGACCCTGCAACAATATGTTCCTCGGTGGGTGATGAATGTGGTTTTATCTTAGTCTTCTTCTTTCATAAGCATCTGGTTATAGCCCGAGTACACGTCCAAAAAACTCAATAACTCATGCCCGGTCGTCACGTCGATGAGTTAATCGATATGTGGAAGTGGGAACGAGTCCTTCGGGCACGCTTTGTTCAAGTCTGTGAAATCGACACACATCCACCATTTCCCATTTTTCTTTTTGACCATCACTACATTGGCGACCCATTTGGGGTACTTCGATTCCCTGATGGAGCCATTTTCTAATAGTTTTTCCACATCCTCGTGGACAGCATCATTGATGACGGGATTGAACTTAGTCTGACCTGCCTTACTGGGGGTAAAGCGGGTCGACGTTTAATTTGTGTGTAGTGATCTCCTTAGGGATGCCCGGTATATCTGCATGGCTGAAGGCAAATAAATCTGCATTAGTTATTAAGAATTGACTGAATTTACTTGGTTCTCAGAATTTGCAGCCAATATAGGTCTTTTTGTTGCAGTCGGGATCCATGATGACGTCCATGTATCTCCTTGAATCGACCTCGTCCTTGTTGATTGTTATGCCTCCTTTTCCTTGTCTTTTTTCTTTTGGGTTGTTGTACCATCTAAGATGATGCGGTAGCATTCCTAGGACATGCGTTGTTCTCCCCGTATATTGAATATCCCCCAATGTGTTGGGAATTTGATTACTTGTTATAAGTTGGAGGGGATAGCTCTCATGGGATGTATCCATGGTTATATTATTCTGGCATTGTACGCGGTGGCCTGGTCCATGATGTGGAATGTCGTCTCCAGTGTTACCCCACCGGCCAAGACGGGGAGTGTATTTCTCTCGATGTCCGTTCAACTGCATTATTAAAACCAGTTAGTGTGATGCAGCATGGCACTACCTTGTCCGCGAGTCTCGTCTGGAAGAGGACTCGGGGATGATAATGCACGCTCCACTTCCAATGTCTACCATGATATGTTTGACATCACTATCTAAAATGCGCAAAATAATGACGAGAGCATCATTATGAGGGAAATTCAAATCGTTGGCATTTGACTTGTCGAAGATAATACTTTCTTCGAGTCTATCATACCATTCGCGGGTGATAGATCGTTTGAGTTTGTGGGTGATGGTGAATTTAACGTTGTTGGTGGAGGTGTCATCGCTTCCGCTGATGATCATGTTGATAGTACGAGCTGGTGATGGCGTATTCGGTGGGCCTTGGTGTTTACATCCTTTGGCGAAGTTGTTCCTCCCCTTGTCGCTCAGCAACTCTTTGAGGTGTCCCTGCCGCAACATGTTTACAACTTCTTGACTGAGGGCGATGCAATCTTCTGTTTTTTGTCCGTGCTCCTGGTGGAACTCGCACAGGGCGACATATTTTCTAGTGCTCGGATCGGACCTCATCTTTGGCGTCCACTTCACCTTCGTTCCGACTTTCTCTAAGGCATAGGCTATTTCTGTAGGTGAGACACAAAACTTGTGAGCAGATAATACTGGGGGATACCTCTTTCATTCCGGTGAGTCCCCGTTCTCGACCTCGAAGGGCCTTCCTTATAGCGTAGAGAAGGTAGGGTGGGGCTCCTAATGTATGGCTGGTGTTGTTCCCTGTTGGGTCGTGAGAACGGGTGATCTCTCCTGATGTTGGCTCTTCGTTCTTTACTAGAGTTGGCTTGTACCGAGATGAGCCGATGAATTGGTCCATTGAGTTCGTCCTCATCTGCTCGGACTTCGACATAGTAAGCATTATGGATCTCGTCCCAAGTGGTTGGAGGGTATTTTATCAATCAGCTCAACAATTTTCTAGTTCTTTTCGAACCATCTCTGCTCAACCCATTTTGAAAGGCCATGACCGCCATCCCCTCGGACATGTTTGGTAGGGTCATCCTTACCTTGTTGAATTGGGCAAGGAAGACCCTCAGTCCCTCTCCTAAGGACTGCTTGATGGCGAATATGTCGTTTACTCTTGCCTCTGCTTTCCTGGCTCTGGCATGAGCCATTACAAACTTATCGGCCATTTCATTGAAGGTTTATATAGAGCGGGCTGGTGGCTGTGAGTACCATGTTAATGCCCCTCCCATCAGAGTTTTGCCAAATTTCTTCAGCAGAATAAACGACACTTTTTCCTTGGTGAGGTCGTTGCCTTTCACGACAGTAACATAATGAGTCACATGATCTTCGGGATCAGTCGTTCCATCATATATCCTGAGATACAGTGGTATTTTGAAGGTCTTTGGTATGACATGCGGGCTGCTTCTTCGTTGTACGACTGCTCTATGAACCTACTGGCGTCCCTCTTTGGCAATAGTTTAGGGGCGCCCAGTATCTTATCGACTCGTTCTTAGTGTTCTTTCATTTCATCTCTGAGTGCTTTATTTTCCTTCTCTATTTCTTCCATCATCTTTAGAACAGTGACGAGGGCATTGTCACATGCATTGCCAGTAATAGTATGAGTTATACCTGGCGTTTGGGGGTTATGTTGGCTGTTCTATTCGTCTGCTCGTTGCACTGTGTAGGTGCTTGAGGTCTTTGTAGTCGTGCATGAAGTGGGATTGTTGAGCACGCTTACTAACGTACCGTTCACGGCCGGTAGTGCTCCTTCTGACGTGGAGGTCCCTTTTCCATTTAGTTTTGTTATTCTACAATGGGAGGAGGCAACCTCTCGCGCCTAGGGGAGGCAGTGAGTGTCACGTCCTCGCCTAATGTTTCACAACTCTCGTTGATAGCGTTCATGAGGTTGCTAGAAAAATCACCTACTATGTTTGTCCTCTCTCCTTGGTTACCTGCAATGTAGGTTTTTATACGTGCAAAGAAAGAGAAAGATCTTGGGATTTGTGAGATTAGTGACTCATGTTAGCTGTAAATATAAAGGAAACTAAAAATTAACTAAGAAATCCCCACAGACGACGCCAAACTGTTGGACCTAAAATGTAGATCTTGGTTCAACCACTTAGATTAAAATAAAGAAGAGTTAATCTTAGTTAAAAATAATATCCTAAAGATAAAGATATCGATATCGTAACAAATAACTAGTATATTTGTTCGGATGGCAACGAATATAAGCAATAATAACAGTATTCAATGACCCAAGAAGATGGAATGTGGCATTAAATAGTAATAAATGCAATAAATGATATTTAAATAAATAAAATGTCTGAGTCACCCAAAAAGGGGTGGGATCAGTGGATATTTTTTCTGACAATGATGAATGATTGATAAGCCTTTGAACACTTAGGTTGTTCTTGGATCTTGTGGAAATGCTAGACAAGAATCTTAGTAAAAAGGTTATTTTTGTATGCTTGCAATAAGACCAGATTCTCTCTATAAAGTCAATATCTTTTTTACAAATGAGTATCTCATGTCCCCTATCCTTGTGTCTCTTTCTATTTATAGGGAACATATTTCTAGAAACCCTAATAGTACATATGGAGAGAATATCCACTAGAATATTCTCTTTTATGTCTTATCTTAGAACTAGCCGTTATAACTCTCGTTAAAATGCTCGACATCGACCTTTAACTACGGTGACTTCACGACCTTGATCTTTGCTGACTCTTCGGCGTACTCTTTGTGGGGCCCTTAATGATAGCGTGTGGCGATCGATGAAGGCCATAATAGTGCTGACGTGGCCTGCCTATATCAAAGATATCTTTTGGCCCATACAGCATGTGTGTGGATCTTAAATGCTTTAAGAAAATGGTAGTTTTTATATTCGTGTTGTGTCAAACATTAATCTCGGATAAATTTAGCACAATCCAGTTGTTGATATAACGTGCAAGAACCAATATTCATTTTCTTCTGTATTCATTTTTAACTGTCTGTATCATTTGCTTTTATAGTATTTGTACACCTCTTAAAGCATGTATTTAAAAACCTTATTCATAATAATACTTGTGTAAACTAGCATTTATCTCTCTTTAACACCTTAGCTTAATTAACAACCTTCTAAGTAAGGCAATAAGGTAAGAAATAACTTATTGTATTTCTAAAATGCCAGATATTTTGGAATAAATTTAATTTATCAAAATAACTAATATTTGGAACCGAATAGATAGTATATAAAATAGAAAACACAACAATAGAGTTGAAGAAGTAAAAATTGCATATTTTTCTGTTTGCATCCGTACCCATTATTTTTGTTAAAAGCATTTTAAAAAGACGGTTTTGCCCTTTTTTAATAAAAGACTATTGACAAAACTATAGACTGCAGGACAAAACTTCAACATGTTTTGGTATGAAGTTTTAGCAAATGAACTAAATAACTTCAGCATGCATTAGAAAAAACTCATTAGAAAATTACATACTGCAAGACAAAAACTTAAGCATGTTTTGTCTGAAGTTTTAGCAAATGAACTAAATAACTTCAGCATGCATTAGAAAAAACTCATTAGAAAATTACATACTGCAAGACAAAAACTTAAGCATGTTTTGTCTGAAGTTTTAGCAAATGAACTAAATAACTTCAGCATGCATTAGAAAAAACTCATTAGAAAATTACATACTGCAAGACAAAAACTTAAGCATGTTTTGTCTGAAGTTTTAGCAAATGAACTAAATAACTTCAGCATGCATTAGAAAAAACTCATTAGAAAATTACATACTGCAAGACAAAAACTTAAGCATGTTTTGTCTGAAGTTTTAGCAAATGAACTAAAAAACTTCAGCTTGTTTAGACTGAAGTTTCGGATAAAACTCGAGACAAAACTGTAGACTGCGGGACAAAATTTCAGCATGTTTTGGTGTGAAGTTTTCGCAAATGAACCAAATAATTTCAGCATGCATTAGCAAAAACTCATTAGAAAACTATATACTGCAAGACAAAAACTTAAGCATGTTTAGTCTGAAATTTTAGCAAATGAACTAAACAACTCAAGCATGTTTAGTATAAAGTTTTAGTAAATGAACTAAAAAACTTAAGCATGTTTAGTCTGAAGTTTTAGCAAATGAACTAAATAACTTCAGCATGCATTAGCAAAAACTCATTAGAAAATTACATACTGCAAGACAAAAACTTAAGCATGTTTAGTCTGAAGTTTTAGCAAATGAACTAAAAAACTTAAGCATGTTTAGTCTGAAGTTTTAGCAAATGACCTAAAAAACTTAAGCATGTTTAGTCTGAAGTTTTAGCAAATGAACTAAATAACTTAAGCATGTTTAGTCTGAAATTTTAGCAAATGAAATAAATAACTTCAGCATGTTTAGACTGAAGTTTCGGATGAAACTCATGACAAATAACTTCAGCACGCATTAGCATGAAATTTTAGTTTCAACATGAAACAACTCCATGCTATATTAGCATGAAGTTTTAGCTTCAACATGAAACAACTTCATGCTACATTTAGCATGAAGTTTTAGCTTCAAGGTGAAACAACTTCATGCAAGTGTGATTCTGAAGATGAATCTGGACAAATTTCTGATTTTTTGATAAAGCTATCGAGAGGAGAGGAGGAGATCGTTTTATATCTTTTGTCAGGTGTGTAATTGTAATATTATTACAGATTTTTTGTCAGCTGGCTACCAAATCAATAATTTTTAAAAATAGGGTACATGTTAAAAGGTGGCACAAATATAGGGTATGACTGCAAATCCTCCGTTGGAGAATGGTCGGGCCATATCGAAACTATAACAGAAGAAAGGCTTAATCCCTAATTCTATAACCATAATATAGTGCGGCCATAGTGAGAAACCCATAAAATCTTCGGGTTTTCATAAAGAGATCAAGACATTAAATTATGTCTTTCTTGGGTCCAATTGTTCTTCCTTAAGATTAATTCGGAGTGCGACCGAACTCTTTTTGATAATCAAATACAAAAGAAGAAGATCCACATATTACTCGACTTTTATAGAGATCAAATACATCCCAGGAAGGTCCACATATTCATATGTTTTTGAAGTACGTTCATCCAGCTCTCATATCACAGAGAACAATCCGGAGGTAGAATTAGCTACAAAATTATTTTGTAGCTACAAATTATTTTTCAATTAAAAAAAATCAGTGCGGAGGAATTTTGAAACCTACAAATTAGCTAGATTCATCAATTTTCAACAATCGATTCATTAACTCTTACACATATTCATTACTTGACAAAAGTTATCATATTCTTTGTGACAACTATAGAATGTACACACAGATATAGACATAATATGTTGGAATTATTTGGAAATTTTCTATTTGGCTCATCGAATCTCATGGGAGAAAAAAGTGACTAGCAACTAATCAATGGTAGGCCTTAATCAACTAATCAATACCTTATCTATGTTTCACTTTTTCAGAATTCTTATTTTTGTAGACACTAAGGATAAGATTGATCAATTATTTTTGTAGACACTAGGTCTAACTAAATAAACGATATCCTTTTAACAAAAGTTATGGTAGAGTGATAAGTACTCCTTTATTTTTAATTAAATGTCTTAGGTTCGAGCTATGAGTATGAAATCGTCTTTGTTAGATATCGCTTTATCCCGAATATGGAATTTTCTAGCGTAAATATGAATTTAATCGGGTTCTAATTACGTGGACACCGGTCACCGAATTGGAAACTAAAAAAATGAACTTATTATCCTAATTAATATAATTTCTTAGTTTGAAGCTCAATTTGGACGTATTCCTCACCTAATTAAACTTCCTAATCATGTTTTTCTAATATAATAGGATAAAAATTAGTGTTCGGTGAAAGGGGAAGATGTGATGGCTATGGGGAAGGCATGTGAACCCATACAAGTTTGTCAACTAATATGTATTATCATATGAAAGAAAATGAGGGAAAGTTAATGTTTCTACAAATTTGATGATGTTTGTGGTTGACCAACTAACATTATCCCACGTAGGGGTAAATCTTGGAGTGGGGTTTTCTAGTTTTGGTCATAATAAAGGGGAGGAGCAATATAATATTTTTGGAAAGGTTAATTAAATAAAAGGATAAGCAAAATATTTTTATGTAAAGCTTTTTGATATTTGTGTGTTAGGTATGGCAGAAAATATTTTTAAAAAATAAGTCATTTTGATGTTTAGTTGCCAAGGAAAATATTTTTAGCCAAAAAGAAAAAATTACTTCGTTACTTTTGGACAAAAGTTATTTTTTTTTTAAAACCATCTTAACTTTGAATTTCATATCATAACTAGATCTAACCAACACTTAAATATTATTATCAATCTTTAATACTCGAAAACTTTTTACAAACAATTTTTGATTTGCTAATATTATTATCAATATTTAATATACTTTCTTTTTGAGAAATTTGTTATTCTTTAACCAAACATTTTACGGTCATACTCTTGAGATCTTTTATCAAATCCAGAAGAACGATTTAGCATTCCACTTTGTAGGGGTGTTCCAACCGAATCGAAAACCGCACCAAACTGAAAAATCAAATCAAACCGATTAAAAAACCCAATTAGATTTGATTTGATTTGGTTTGATATTGAGTAAAAAAAATCCGAACCAAACCGACATATAAATATGTAATTTTTATATATACTTTTAAGACTTTATATAGAATTTTCTTTAAAAAATGTCTAGAAATATTTGAGATCCTCACATGAGATGTAATATTTAATAAAACTATGAAGTGCATTCATTTTTATTTACTTTAAATAATGAATTGTATCACTTTCTTATCAAGTGTTATTAAAATGGTCGATATCTCTTTGTTCTTCCATATTCATATGTCAAGATTTCTTATATCTTTCGAATTTGAAATGGTATTTCGATAATTTAAAATTAAATAAAACATATCACTATTTAGTATCATATTGATTTTTATGTTTAATTATTAAATTCGGTTAATTTTGAAAGCGTACATCAACGAAAAATTATTGTTAGACGATCAAGAAAATAACTATCAAGTGTTACTAAAACAATTCTCCATAAAAATATTTTAATAGGTCATATGTTTGTCAAATTTTTAATTTTTACTAAACATACATTCACCTATCAAATCTTTATCTATAACGTTAATAAATAATATTGAAATAATATTCATGTAACGAAAAACCTGAAAAATTTGAACCAATCCAAACCGATATAGTTGGTTTGGTTTGATTTTGATAAAATCCGAATCAATCACATGCATGTATACTGTACTCTTTTGTGGGGCTACAGGGAACACAAATTCACCATTTCTAGGAGGACCGCACTCTCTTTAGGAAACAGTTTATCATGTAAAATCACCCTTTAAGGCAAATTTCTGCGCATTATTTGCTTTCTTTTTCCTGGTTTTTCCTTTGGTGTCCAATATTAGTATTAGGTCGGAATTAAATTTGGATTCGCACCACAAAATCTAGTATTCGCAGATAAAAGAGTTTCTTAATAAAGAGGATTCAATGTCAGGGCTCAAATAACAATAACAACAAAATCAGTAAAATCTCACAAATAGAATATGGGGAGAAAAGGGTGTACGCAGATCTTATTCCTATCCCGAAAAGATAAAGTGGCGGTTTACAATAGACCACGAGCACAAGAAAAGTGAAAAACGAAACAACAATTGAAATTTTTTTGATTAAAAATAAATAAGTAATTATCACTTCATCGTAGCCCTTATCGGTCATTATTTGCTTTCTTATTCTACGGAGTTGAGACCCCATCAATTTCCACATTTAACTTATTAATTTTTTATTAGTCTCCATTCCAATGGAAGTGTTTGTTAGATTGTACACTAAATGGGACTTTCAATGCCCAGTTTCCCTCCCTTGGAATTCACTGCAGGTTCTGTGTTTCCAGTTCTTGTTAGCTGTCCAAGTTCCAATTGCTGTCCAGCATATATAGCATTATTCCTTTTACCTTTTCTTTTTGGAGGGTTTTGGGGAGGGGGTTGGAGGGGTGTCGGATAAATGCATTGAACAATACAGATACACCATAATAACATGATGAAATTAGAGATCCCATTCTACTTCTCTTGAATGTCTCTTCCTTACAAATATAGCACGATGAGTTATAGTTATAGTAGCTTTGGATGTTAGAATAATAAGATGTTTTAATACCTGTATAAAAGTCACCATTAGCCATACAATAGTATTTGACTAAAAGTAAACAAAACACACACATATTAGTCCCTATATTACAAATTTCTACATCACTAATCACTGCATTACTTGTACGGGTGAAATTGGTTGATAATATGTGGTCAAATGGCGAGGTGACACGTGGAACTGCGCGAAAACGGGCAAAAGATGAGTCAGCAAATAATTGGCATCGGGTACGAAGTGTGTAACCGGTACGGGATGGATCCCGAAGGGAGCATAACCGATGATAAAGATTCAAAGGTTTGACATCGGATATCATTTAATGAGCAGCCATTACAGAGAACATATGCATTGAAAGCCAACCTTTATGCACCCATCAATGACGGTTTTATTCTCATTCAAGAGGAGCTTGATTTTAGGATCTTGTCTCCCTAAGTATAACTATAAATAGCAGCATTAACAACCATTGTAGGACATAAAACATTTTGCATACAAAAGTTAAAATCTATTATTTTACGCTCAATCTAAACAGCTTAATCATTGCTTTTACTTTTGCTCTCGGAGAGACTGAGCTCAGAGACGCGCTTGTCGTCTTCTTTAATTTTAGTCGTTAATCTTATTTTTGTTCCTATTTTTTTTATTATTTTTGGACCAAATTGATTCGTTTGTCTATAAAATACGCTATAAATTTAACTGTATAGTTTTACAGGTAAACAATTTGGCGCCCACTGTGGGACATAGACAACCCACGTTATTGCTTTGGTCCATTTGTTTGTTACTAACAAAGTTTTGACTCTTTCCTTAGTAAAAGTCAGGTATGGCAGCTAACGATGTCAGCAACACTTACAACATTGGAGCAGATGACGAACGAGAAGAATTGTCCCAACGCGATAACTTAATCAGCGATACCCGCAACGAAGGGAATAAAATAACCCCGATTCGTGAAGGTCAGTACCCTCAGCATGTGCGGGCCCCAACTCCCGATGATGCGGAAGATGAACACGTTGCTGAAACGGTTAAACTCCTGAGAGAGCAGTAGAGAGAAATCATGAACCACCTCTCGAGGTAAGATCGGGTGATGACGGAGTTAAAATATGCTTTGTCGGTTGCTTCCAATAATGAGAGCGGGAGGGTCTCGATTCCTCACAGTGTTCCTGCAAATCAAACGGCTCAGAGAACCGATAACAACACCCCAAGGGACGAAGTCAGTTTCGACAAAGCCGGAGGGACCGACAGTGGATCAGGAAACAACAATTTGAATGATCCTTTCAAAACCGAGCTCATGAAGTTCATGAGAGAGATGAATGAATGAATGGATCAGAATGAAAAGGAGTTTCATGCTCGGATGGATCAAATTTCGGGTACGCCGCCGGTGTTAAAAGGACCAAATTCAAAAAACTACACGCAATTGCCGTTTAAACCAAGTACGACATCACAACTAATCCCGAAGAGATTCAAGATGTCGGACATACCAAATTATGATGGGACTTCAGATCTAGAGGAGCATATCATGACTTACACCACGGAAGTGAAAGGAAACGACTTGGCTCAATATGAGATCGAGTCGGTTATGTTAAAAAGGTTTGGCGAAACCCTCACAAAGGGGGCTCTGACATGGTATCTCTCTTACCTGAGCATTCAATCGATTCTTTTGAAATACTTACAGATTCGTTCATTAAATCCCATGCTGGAGAAAGAAAGGTCCAGTCCAAAAAGGCGGATATATTCAGAATTTCATACGGAGAATCCGAGCTATTGCGAGAATCCATAATCCGGTTCTAGAAAGAAAGGATGCTGCTACCAGAGTTCCCGGATGAGTGGACAGCGGAGGCATTCACGAAGCGCCTCAATCTATTAAGTTCTGATACCTCCTGAAAATTGAAGGAGAGCTTGCTCGAGCTTTAGGCAACCACATGGGCAGATGTCCACAATCGCTACAATTCTAAGATAAGGATAGAAGGCGACCAAATTGGCTCTTCAGTGTCATCCAAGGGACGAGGTCACGATAAAAATAATGAAAAGTTTAAAAATGACTTAGATGCAGATATGAGGTCCTCTAGGGTTCGTTTTCTACCATACGAGAGGACCGACGTGCATAGCAGTAAAGGATTTCAGTCATTGGATAGGTTTGCTTCCGACAGAAGGACGGGTCGTGGCTGGAATAACTTGTCGTTGTAAGAAAAAGAGGTGCAAGGGTTCCAAGATCCTGCATATCCTATGTTATCAGATTACCACTCTAACATAAGCCTGGTAGAATTGGTGTCAGCGATGAGGAATATCAAAGAAGCACGGTTTCTGAAACCAATCAGATCGGATCCTAGCTTGTGGTGTGAATTCCACGGTTTTCATGGCCATAGAACTGGGGACTACTGACATCTTCACGAGGAGGTGGCGACATTGCTAAATAATCATCATCTTAGAGAATTTTTGAGTGACCACTCCAAAAATAATTATGGTCAAAGTCGGGACAACGCAAAACCATCGAACACAGCAACAGACTCACCTCGGATGACTATCGGCACGATCTTCGGAAGAAACGTGGTCAATGGGGTAACCTTTTTAGCAACAAAGAAAACAAAGATATTGATGACCCACGGCAAGAGGGTCTAGGAAGTCTCGGAAGATGACATCACCTTCACTGAGGTGGACGCTGACGAACTTGTTCTGCCACATAATGATGCTTTGGTAATCTCTCTCAATATTTTAGATTTTAAAATTAAGCGCGTTTTGGTTGATCCAGGAAGTTCAACCAACATCATACAATGAAGAGTTCCGGAGCAAGCAAAATTAACTGGAACATCATTCAGGCGACAAAACTTCTAGCCAGCTTCAACCTAACTAGTGTCGCAACCCGAGGAGAAATTTTGTTACCCACGCATGCCGAAGGGGTAACGAAGACCACTTTGTTCGAAGTGGTAGATATTGACATGGGCTATAATGTGATCCTCAGAAGGTCGTGGATACACGAGATGAAGGTTGTGTGACGAGTGCAAAACACAACACGAAATTGATGCTCACTAGCCAAAGATAGTATAGTTAAATTATCGTCTCAACAAGGATTGGATTTAAACAATGCTCTAGTAATTTCTGATTTAACTGCAATTCAGGATGATCAAAACTTGATTGGAATGATTACGAACTATGATTAACTACTAAAGTAAAGTAATTGACAATTGATTGCAAAGAACTAGAGATTAGCAGAGTTGATTTCTTATCAATATGAGAAATAAGGGTTTTTGACATGATAGGTGCAAGGTTGTTATTCTAGATAAGATACTGTTATATTTCACTCTTGAGGTTCTATCGATTCTCACGAATTCAATAGGTTATTAGCTTATACTTCCGATTCAGACTCCTCTCTCGATTAAATCCAAATCTTTCAAATAAACTAATATGAAGCGTGGTGAAACTTTCAAGAATCTATTGGTAGAAATGATCTAAGAAAAACTTCTTGCGAATATTTCTCAATCTTAATTTAAACGGTAACTCAAAAAGCTCTCTCGATTACTTCGAAGAATCACCAAAATCATACGTTGCAATAATATTCAATATGATGTTCCTCTTTCAATTAAACACTATAAAGAATAAAATCATAACTATATTAAAGATCCTCCAATAAATTCAAGCAATTAAGCAGTAGTCAAATCTATAAACAACAACCAAGTCACCAAATCATGTCAAACCTTCTTATCAGACAACTTCCCTAACGCATCATACGAAGAATATTTAAAGCAGACTAAGCACCCTATCATAATATCCTAGCCTCAAGACTCGACTAAGAAACTCCACATATTTTCCAAATCCCTGCTCACTTACTCTAACACAAAGGCCAAAGACGTTATCTTTCCTTCGCAAATCATGTGCCCTCACACCAAAGAGAAAGAGTAGTTCCACATACAACAACATTCAAAAACAAATAAGAACTCAAGATAGAAAGAATTAACTCACTCTTAGAAATAAAATTCATGTGCCACAGAAAATGTACCGTAGGCTTGCCCGTCTACTAATTGAGCTTATTCCGTCAAAGATCAAGTAGAACATAATTTGGTTGTAATGTAGGCCGCGGGACGCGTATGATACATTTTGGATAATAGTGACTACACCTCCCTAAGTACTTTAATACATATATATTAACAATTCAAACCCCACACTTCTATTGAACAAAAACTTAACCTTCACAATATAACAATATCAAGCTCCCAATTTCTTTAACCACAAACAAGATCAGAACTACCACTAGCACGGAATCCATTTTTTTTTTCTTTTGAAGCAAACTCATTTTTATTTTTATTTTTCTTTCAATTCCCTACAAGTGGCTTTCATAATATTTTCAAAAAATACACCCTTCTCCTTTTTCAATAGTTCCATAAAAAAACCCGACCATACCTCACTTAGCTTTTAAAAGCTCATAATAAAATCAAGTGCTCAAGATAAGTAGAAGGTTCAAACAAATAGTCAATTCAAACAAGGATCATGCTTGCAGTGTAGTTACCAAAGAGGTAGGATTACATGCTCAAAAGGGCTAACTAGGATACACAACAATCATGCGGGTCATAAACATATAATTGGCTCAACAAAGAAATACCTATATCACTATCTAGACCGAACAAGACTACTATTTCGCTTTGCAAATACACTGGCAAGTTCTAGACATCAACTGACATACACAGAATATCAACAAACTCTCACACATACGTTGACATATAACTCACTCGGGACTGGATCTATCCTAACTCTCTAGTCAAAGTAGTAGCAAAGTCAAAATCAAACAATTTAAGGCACTACAATACATGGGTCAAGAACTGAGCCTAGGCGTCACAACTAAGGCACTTACTACTCTCAAGGCACAACAAAGTCAAGAACAATTATCTCCATTTAACACCATAGCACAAGACTTCAAATTTTCTAACAAAAGAAAAACTAACTATACATGGTTCAAACAAAACCCTTGGAAAAGAACCGCGCCACAAATAAAAATAAAGGGGAAATTCTTATACTACCTAATAAAAATGAAATTTTGTTTTGTTCAACTTTGATCCCTCAAGAAGACAGTCGAGAAAATCCATTGTCGGGAAAAGTCAATTTTTTTTCCAAACAAAATAGAAGAAAACAAATATACATGTACATATTTACATCCCCCAACCCACACTTTAAATTTTTGCATGTCCCCATGACATGCAAATAAAAAGTAAGAGGTAAAGGAAACTGCTCTGAAAAATGTAGTCGGGGTCTGAATCAAAGTCGGGATCTCTTTTGCACGCCCGACCAGTGCACACATTCATGCTGAGAGCTTCTTTTCGGTATTATGTGGGTACACCCCACACTTATCATGCTTACTCTCTCCAGTTATCTCCTTTAGGTCCCTCATTGCTCCTTTCATCTTGAAGATCACCCTCTCTTCTCCCACTCTAAGCATGAGCTGCCTTTCCTGAATGTCTAAAATCACTCTGGCAATAGTCAAGAAGGGTCTCCCTAGAATCAGCGTGACCTCCCTATTCTCTTCCATATTTACCACAATGAATTCCATCGGGAACACAAATTTATCCACCCGAACTATCACATCTTCCACTATTCCTTCCGTAATGATTGTGGTCTGATCCGCCAGCTACAAGGACACAAGTATAGATCTGATTTCTCCAATATCTCCCTCCAATTTACTGAAAATAGACAAAGGCATAAGATTAATAGAAGCACATAAATCACAAAAAGATTTTTCAAACTTAGTAAGAGTAAGGTATAGTAAAACTCTGTGGATCTCCACACTTTTGAGGTAGCTTATTTTATAGGATGGCACTATAATGCTCTATGAGCTTGACGACCGAGATCTCTTTCACTTTCTTCTTGTTGGACAATACCTCCTTTAAGAACTTAACATAGGCTAGCATATGTGAAAGCACCTATGTGAAAGGTATATTCATATGCACTTGTTTTAGCACTTCTAGAAAGCGCCTGAATAGTTTGTCCAACCTCTCTTTTCTTTGCTACTGAGGGAAAGGTAGATCACGCATGTATTTATTCTCTTAGATCTTATCATTACTTTTTGTTTGTCTTATGATGCTCTTACTCTTCCCTCACTTTATTCCTATGATGCTCATCACGTTTTTGCTCTCCTTCATTCTTAACTTGATTTTCCGTCAACTCATCTTTCTCTGCTGCCAATGGATCTTGCAATACTTTGCTATTCCTCAAAGACACTGCATTTACTATTTTGGTTTTGGTAATTTTCCAAATGATAAAAGATCTAGGTTCGTGACTTTCACCTAGGTGGTTACCTAATGGGTTGAAAACTCTAGGACAAGCCTGATTGGCCCAGGTTTAATATAGCAATCACACGCAAATACCCACTATATACCTCTTGGTAGTTTTAGTGGTTTTTTCCAACTTGACTTTCTCAAGTCCAAATGGGTATTGCACAAAACAAGTGATAACTGCTCAAGTCGAGTCTTACTATCTCTAGATTCAACCCTTTAATTGGGACTATCAATTTCTTATTAGCCATGTTTTCCTAGACTTAGTCTCTCTTTCTAAAGTAGAGACTAAGTTAATTAGGCATGAATCAATATTAGCAATCATTAATTCTTAAATTCAAGAAGGAACTGGGCTAAATATCACTAATACAATAACAAACAAGTCCTAAATCAAACACCCATTAAGTACTCACACTAGGGTTGGGCCACAACCCTAGCTAGAAATTTAGCTACTTATGAAAAATGAAGAAATACAAGAAGAAATTAAGATAGAATGCATAATAGTTGATTAGGAAAAGAAAATCTAATGTTTAGAAGCTAATCTAGTACAATATTACTCAAAGCAGTAAAGGAAAACGGCTCAGGTGCTCTCGCAAAATAAAACTTACCCTAAAAATGACAAAAAGTTCTATTTATACTAAGCTGAAAATATCTGACAAAAATGCCCCTGCGAAAGTTGTGCGGACACATAATTATGTGTGCGGTCCGCACAACGAGACTTGGCTTGACAGGTTCCAGTTCTGCGGCCGCACAATTCTGGATTGCGGCCGCACTCCTTCAACTACTGCGGACCGCACATTTGTGAGTGCGGCCGCACTCTTGACATTGGAAAAAAAAGGTATACAAATAGGTACGAGCACTTACGAATGGGGTTCCAAGCCTTAGGGAAGCCTGCGGCGGCGGACACTACATACTCGGTCCTGAAGAAGAAATAGTCAAGCTAGAAATGCTGACTAGGCTTGTCATCCATCCTCACCACCAAACATTTCCTCCCCCCCCCTCGTGGTAATGAAGATTCATTAAAGTTCCTCGATAGAAATAAGGGGCGAAGAGTTGGATCAGGTGGCGTACTGTTATATATACATCAGCCAATTCAGTGAATTTCATCAACATCATGACCACTTTGAAGATATAAGCGGCAAGTTGCGTCGGGCATACGTTGTAGTAGCATCATAACCCTTCTATCAATGGCAGCAATGGTGTTACACCCTATGCGTCCCAAGGTGACGTAATAAATATGAGCCTTGTTAATCATGATTTAATTGATTGTAAAGTCATAATATGGCTATATATCATGTTTGTATAGAAAATATGAAATTTGGGAAAAATCGGATTAAAGTTGCGGAAAAACCGACTAAGGATTTGCCTTGTAACAGAGCTTTTTGAGAAATAGATTTCGTATGCTATATGAGTTTATTTTGAGACATATTATATACCAAATTGAAGGTCTTGGAATGTAGTTTCCAACTCTCTTAACCGTTTGTTCATACGACACCCAGATAAAAAGTTATAAGCATTGGAAGAAGGACCGGTGCTAGGGTGCCAAGTAGCACCTTTTGACTTTTCAAACAAAATAGATATTTATATCCTTATCTCCGTTTCTTTCTTTAATTTTCCAGAATACACAACCAAATAACACCCCTAACTTTACTCTTAATCTCTCTGCAAGAGCTTCAAACAAGATTATCATCCCGGGCACGGAATCAAGAAACGATAACATTAAAATGATCCCTACGACGTAAGTATCGCTATATCGCCTCTCTTTTTTCTTTGTAGTTTGAGTTTTGAATGGTACTTCATAGTTAATAAAACATGTACTTTCTGTATTTAAGTGTTTAAATATCAATGAAGGTTGATAAATTCATTTTCTAATAGTTAGAACTCAGGGAACGGTGATCGGAAGCCGTGAGTTTGAGTTATTCACTTGTAGCGAACTGTTTTGTGGATTGATTTGTGTTGCTGTTGGGCTGCATGTTTTACAGCTGTTTTGTGGAGTTTTGGAGGAGTAAGGTTGCGGAGAAACACCACAAATATTTAGGGTGGTGGTCTGGTCGTTCGTCGTAACAATTTTGGGCCGTTTGACACTACTACAGTGGTCGTTTTGTGTATGAAGAGATTGGGGTGTGTTGGGCTGTTTTGTAGTATTTTGTGGTGTATATAAGGCTGGAAGATAATGTATACATGTTGATATTGTTGTGTTTGGTGTTATCTTGGATTTGAAGGAAGTAAGGATTATAAGGGAGATGCTGTCCGTTTTAATACAAAATAAGTTTGTCGTTCGTTGTGCGATAGTTATACCTTTCGTAACTTAATGAGAGTATTATTATTGTTGTTGTAGATTAAGGTACGAAGAGGAGATTTCAACTTGGTAATTGGAAATATTGTGATAAGGTATGTTAAAGCTATCACTTCTTCCCTTTTGGCATGATCCGTACGATACAAATGAAACGAGCAAATGCACAACTTTTATAAATGACTCTATTCATAGAAGTATTAGAGATGCCTACGTTCTTGATTCCTCATGTGAATTATTATTATATCTTTTGTTCATGGGTCTCAGAAAAATATGTAGTTGATAAAATTTATTCAAAAGGTATATTGATCTTATTAACGTATTTCTTATGCATTTCATTCATTTATACATGTACATTGACCCATGACCAGATAGAGTTATATACGCGTATATATGTATATACATGTATATGGTATATGAAAAAAGGTTACGACGTTATATACGCACCACCACCTGATCAGCTAGTATACATTGATGATTTTACCCACAGTGGCTGAGATGATATGATGGGATGCCCTCAGAGGCTTGATGATATTATATACACATATACCTATGCATGGTATGACATTTATATGTATATGTATGACATTATAAATTTTTCATGATTCACAGAGCTATTCAGACTTACAGGTTGAGTTCCTTACTCCATATTTCTTTCATGCCTTACATACTCGGTACTTTATTTGTACTAACGTCCCTTTTGCCTGGGGACACTACATTTCATGCCCGCAGGTCCCAATAGACAGGTTGAGAGTTCTGCTAGTAGGCTATCAGCTCAGCGGAAGGTATTTGTGCACTCCACTTGTCCCGGAGTTGCCTATTTGGTCAGTATAATTTGAATATGTATTGATTGTTAAGGCGGGGCCCTGTCCCGACCTTTATGATATTTATGTACTCTTAGAGGCTTGTAGACAAATGTCATGTATATGAACACTTGTATGGCCTTATCGGCATATGTCTTGAGTATATAAATGATTATGTCGGCCTTATAGGCTCGTATGTCACATGTATAAGTTTATGTATCATGTTGGGTCGTCCTATGTCTAGTATTCCCTTATATTGTATTCTAGTTATCTCATGACCGCGTTTTTGGTTCAGTTACCCATGATAGTATGATAAGAATGATATGTTACATTGATACTCGGTTGAGTTAGGCATCGGGTGCCCGTCGCGGACCTACGGTTTGGGTCGTGACAAATGGGAACGAATATCCAATTAGGAACGGATATGCGCAAAGGGCGCAGAAGCCAGGACGATGAACCCACACCTCGTCGTCGCCCGCAGGTACCAAGTCCATGTAACTAGGCAGGACGAGTCTAGTCTTGAGTTCAGTTAGTCATTCAACCGTCATCATAAATTTAAACCTCTCTGTTACCACTTTCGACGCCTTTTGGAAGTCGGATTTAGCATCGGGATATCGAGGTACGATTTCCTATACAGTAAGTAGGGTTTCCTCCTCAACGGCAGCTCTCACATCTTCCCCCTAGTCAGGAAAAATGACGTCTAGAGGAATAGAGATAAGAAAGCAAAGAAAACAATAGAGAGATACAAGGGTTCTGTGAAGAAGAAGAAGAAGAAGCTCTGCTTATGAAGTAAAAGGAGTTTGGAAAAGTTTCAAAATCAACAAACCACCCCTATTAATAAGACTTGGGGGAACCAGAATCGAAACGGCAGGCCATGATTGGCATGAAGATCGAAACAACATAACAAAATAAGGGTCACATGCGAATCGACGCAACGCGTTGGGAAACGGCATCATCATGATGCATGACATCATGGCGTTACTCTTTCTCTTGGACCATAGGACTCCAATGGACTTCTCGGGGAAATTCAAAGAATTGAAAATGTGCGATCCTTAGAAAGCCAGGTTGTTTGATCGTTATGACGACTACGACCTACATAACCAGCTCGGTAAGTTCGACCATAATCGGCACTATCCACTCATCGACCTTGCCCGCGAGGACGACCTCGATAAGCAGAGGGACTAACTATATGTGCCAAAAATATCTTTGATATAGGCAGGCCACGTCAGCACCATTATGGCCTTCATCGACCTCACGTTCTATCAGTAAGGGCCCCACAAAGAGTGCGGCCGAAGAGTCAGCAAAGATCAAGGTCTTGAAGTCACCGTAGTTCAAGGTCGAGGTCGAGCATCTTAAAAGGATTTATAACGGTTAGTTCTAAGATAATACATAAAAGAGAATATTCTAGTGGATATTCTCTGCATATGTACTATTAGGTTTTTCTAGAAATGTGTTCCCTATAAATAGAAAAAGACACAAGGATATGGGACATGAGATATTCATTTGTAAAAAAGACATTGACTTTATAGAGAGAATCTGGTCTTATTGCAAGCATACAAAAACAACCTTTTTACTAAGATTCTTATCTAGCATTTTTACCATATCCAAGAACAACCTAAGTGTTCAAAGGTTTATCAATCATTCATCATTGTCAGAAGGAATATCCACTAATCCACCCCTTTTTGGGTGACTCACATGTTTTATTTATTTAAATATTATTTATTGCATTTATTACTATTTAATGCCACATTCCATCTTCTTGGGTCATTGAATACTGTTATTATTGCTTATATTCGTTGCCATCTGAACAAATATACTAGTTATTTGTTACAGCACCAATATCTTTATCTTTAGGATATATTTTTAACTAAGATTAACTCTTCTTTATTTTAATCTAAGTGGTTGAACCAAGATCTACATTTGTTTGTCAAACACATACTTTTGTAAAAATTATTTTGAATAATTAACTAAATGGTTGTCCACCCAAATTAACTTATAAATATAATTCATGTATAATATAAGTATAATCGTATATAATCAGTGTATCATCTATGTATACCGGGTAAAAAACATAAAGAGTAAATTCAACCAACTATTTGAATAAAAACCAAATTATTTTTCATATATCATTCAAAAAGGAAATTCAAAAGTCATTAGGCCAATATTCTTCTTCATCCTTTTTTAATAAATTATTAGTGATAGTACATAGTAGTTAGACGAACAAATAATTTGAAGATAGGTAATGTCCGTTATTATCCACAGTGGGTCCACTCCAAAGGACTTCTAGTCCAATCTAAGGATTCGTGGCATTGCGAAATATATATTGTTACCTAACAGTTTTGCAGTTTAAAGCTCCAATCCTCAGTTAGTACAATAATAATTCGGGTTTATTGGGTTTAATAGGATGAGTTTAAATTCTTTTCCCTCCTTCACATGTTTCATCAAAGATGTCTTTTCCATTTTGTTGGCAACAATGTTAGGGGGGTCGTTTGGTATGATGGATAAGCAAAAATAATTTTGGAATAACACTTTAGTACCGCCTTATCCCTTGTTTGGATATTAATCCTGGAATAAGTTATTCCGAGATTAAAAATAGTATTGGGATAACTTATAACTTGTCAGAGGGAGGAATAGTAATCACAGTATAAACCAGTAAAATTCACAATTTCGGGATTAATACAATATACCAAACAATCAATAAAAATTAATACAAGAATAACTAATCCAATATAACTAATCCAGCATAACTAATTGTGACGACCCGACCGATTATTTTGTGTATTTGGGCTCGTTTTCCCTTTTGATACTTCACACATGTATATTTATAATTTTATGACTTGCAGGATTGATTAGTTTCGTTTCGGGAAGGTTTTGGGTTGATTTGGACCCCTTGGTTCTTGGGTTAGAGGTCTAAGTTAGAAATGTTAATCAATGTTTGACTTTTGTGAAAACGACCTCAGAACGATGTTTTGATATTTCTGATAGGCTCGCATCGTAAATTTGGACTTGGGCGTATACCAGGAATCGAATTCGGATGTCTATAGGTTGATTTGATTTGTTTTGCCGAAGGATGGCAATTTGAGGTTTAGGTTTTTTTTCAAGTTTGACCGTAGGTTGACTTTTGGCTATCATGTTCGAAATTTATTTTCTTCTACTTTTATAATTGCAATCAATAGTTTAAAGTATAAGTAGAAATAACAAACAAAAATGTGAAAGTGTAATCTAAGGCATATTGTACAATTACACTAAATATATACCTAATCCCAATTCTAACTCCCTGAGGATTCGATCCCGACTTGCGTTGGATTTTATTATTGCTTCGACCGCCTCACTACCTATATTTGTGGTGTGAGTTTGGGCGACATCACTCACTGCATACGTATCAACCCCTATTTTTATATCACCGCATGCATATCAATATCACAGCACAATAACAACTCGCACCACGTGTGCCCATATGCCACAACTTGCCAAATATCCACAATAACAATATTATCACAACGTATAGCCACGACTCAACCACAATGTGAACAAGAATCTCAATAATAACAAAATTAATTGAAAAAACTCAACAAGGAAAGATATCTCAACAATCAACAACTTTAACCTCAATGTGCTATGGCTTTCACAACTTCAACACCAATAACCCAACAAGAAGATATTCCCACAAAATAACAACTTCAAACAAGAGTATTTCAACAATAAGAGAGATAGCAAGACAGTAAGAGGGGTAGTAACTTCACCTAAATCATGTAAGAACAAACATAACAAATAAAAGATGGAACAAGTGCAAACAACGTCAAATAGAGCATGTGAGAGTAGATTTAGCAACGAAAGATATAACATGTTATGACAAATTCAATTGAATGCATGGAAGAAGTCTAAACGTCTAAACTGGTCAAAGTATCACATATAGCCCATGTACACACTCGTCACCTAGTGTACACGTCTTTCACATAATACAAATAATACAGGCACCCAAATCCTAAGGGGTATTTCCCCCACGCAAAGTTAAGTAAGATACTTACCTCAACTAGACCAAATCAACCCTCGAAAATAGCTTTTCCCCTAAAATTCGCCTCCACACGGCTCAAATCTAACCAAAAGTGACTTAATATCATCAATAATGCAAGAGAAACTAATTACAATAGATAAAACTATGATTTTTACACATTTTCCAAAAAGTGAACAAAAGTCAACCCCGGGCCCGCCCGGCCAAAACCGGGTCCAAGGTAGGGTTAGGGTTTAGGATTTAGGGTATAAATTCCGACTACCCATAACCCCACGGGCCTATGCATGTTTTGTTTGTAAATCCGAGTCCAAATCGACTCTCAAAACCCAAATTTTCATTTTTCAAAACTTAGACAAAAATCTCCAAATTTTCTCTTTGATTGTCATTTTGATGTTAAATCTAAGATAAAATTATGAGATATAGTCTAAAATTGATTATAATCACTTACGTAATATGTAGATGAATTTTTCCTCTCCAAGTTTCCTCCTACCGAGTCTAGGGTTCTAAAATAAGAGAAAACGAGATGAAATTCCGACTCCCAAACCTTTTGTTCAGTTGCAGATTTTGCAATTACGACACTGGGTTCTTAATTGTGAACCTTCGCAATTGCGAAGGAAATCTCGCAAACGCGGCTGCTGACATCCTAAGAGGAAGTCGCAAATGGGACAGTGGCTTCGCATTTGCGAAGTCTGTCCTCATCGCAAATGCGACATTGTTGTCACAAATGCGAGCCTACCCAATTCCAAACCTTCTTCACAATTGCGACTCAGGCATCGCAATTGTGATACTTGATACCCCTCGCTAATATCGCAATTGCGATACTTGTGTTCGCAATCGTGACACCTGAGACCCCCTGCTAAGATCGCAATTACGACACCTGAGGCATTAACACACCATCAGTCCTATTTTAGTTCAAAACCCTTTGGAAATACGTCTGAAACTCATTCGAGCCCTCGTGCTCCAAACCAAATATCCACACAAGTCTAAAAATATCATACGAATTCACTCGCCCGATCAAAACACAAAATAACATCTAGAACTACGAATCAGGTATCAAAACCCATGAATTTCAAGGAAAACTTGAAGAACCTCTAGAATTGCAACCAAGCGTCTGAATCCTATCAAATCAACTCCAAATGACACAAAATTTTGCAGACAAGTTCCAAATAGCAAAACGGACCTATTCCAAGAATGTGTCAGTCCATCCCAAAAGTCCTGAAGTTTCATCCACAACTCAATCCCATTATGCTCACACTTTCTCACTATCTCTTTGAATCTTTCCCAAGCCTCAAAATGTGTTTCAGTGTCCTTCTGCCAAAAGATGTGAATTTCATTCTGAATTTCACTGTTTTTGTAGCTAAGAAGTATTTTTCAAGGAATGTTTTAGTCAAATATTCCCATGTCCTGATCGACCTAGTTGGTAAGCTACGAAGCCAGTGTTTCACGTCATGCTTCAGCGAAAAGGGGAATGCCCTTAAGTAGATTGCATCTTTTGACACTCCGTTGTACTGGAAGGTGTTCATGATTTTCTCAAAATCCATCAAGTGAGTGTTAGGATCTTCATTCACCTCTTCTCTGATGACACAGTTGTTCTGGATAGTTTGAAGCCAACCTTGCTTCAACTCGAAATTATTCAATACTACGGGTAGAGGTCTGACGCTGGATAGTCTCTAATTGTAGACTGACATGGTATAATCATCCAATGCTCTACCAGGCTTGGGTACCATATTTTCAAACTGGTCTTCAACCAAGGGTCGGTTTATATTGAATATTCGACCCTCACCATCTTCGATAGTCTCCTAGTAGCTTTAAGGGTTGCTTCAACTGCTATCCATGCAGCGTTTTGTTATGCTTCCTCTCTTGCAACTAAGTCTACTCCGTCAATCTTTTTGTTTGCCATGTTATCTTGAGTCGAAGTATGACCCAAGAAATTTTCTGTTAATTCTCTTTCTTTCCTCAGTTGTCGCAGGTGTTTCTCCAACTCTGGGTTGTAGGGTATTACTTCCTTTGAAGAAGATCAAGTCATACACCAGAGAAGTCAACCTGTTTCCTGCACACGAAAGAGAAAACCCGTGAAGAATAAAATAAAATAGGTTGCTGAATTAGCACCAAAAACTATTTTGAACACTGTTGATTGCCAATCCCCTATTGATTCTTAGACTGCTGGTGGTTAATATTGTGTCCACACTATTTTTCCATTTTTCATAGTATCGGGCCTTATTTACTTGTTTTTGTTATTGTTTTTATCTATTTTCTGGTCCTTATGCTGCTGCTACTATTCCTATGATTTCTATTGATTGTACTAATTTATTGTCTCTGTTCGTATTCTTGAGGCAGAGGTGTTTCAGAAACAACCTCTCTACTCCTCGGGGTAGGGGTAAGGTCTGTGTACTCACTACCCTCCTCAGACCCCACTTGTAAAATTACACTGGGTTGTTGTTGTTGATTGCTAATCCCCGACAACAGCGCCAAAATTTGACGAGTGCAAAGCACAACACGAAATTGATGCTCGCTAGCCAATAATAGTATAGTTAAATTATCATCTCCACATGGATTAGGTTTAAACAATGCTCTAGTAATGTTTGGTTTAAATGCTATTTAGTACGATCAAAACTTGATTGGAATGATTACGAACTATGATTAACTACTAAAGTAAAGTAATTGACAATTGATTGCAAAGAACTAGAGATTAGCAGAGTTGATTTCTTATCAATATAAGAAATAAGGGTTTTTGACATGATAGGTGCAAAGTTGTTATTCTAGATATGATACTGTTATATTTCACTCTTGTGGTTCTATCGATTCTCACGAATTCAATAGGTGATTAGCTTATACTTCCGATTCAGACTCCTTTCTAGATTAAATCCAAATCTTTCAAATAAACTAATATGAAGCGTGGTGAAACTTTCAAGAATCTATTGGTAGGAAATGATCTAATAAAAACTTCTTGCGAATATTTCTCAATCTTAATTTAAACGATAACTCAAAAAGCTCTCTCGATTACTTCGAACAATCACAAAAATTATACGCTTCAATAATATTCAATATGATGTTCCTCTTTCGATTAAACACTATAAAGAATAAAATCACAACTATATTAAAGCTCGTCCAATAAATTCAAGCAATTAAGCAGTAGTCAAATCCATAAACAACAACCAAGTCACCAAATCATGTCAAACCCTAAGGTAAATTGCTCCATATATATGGAGAAAGTCATCAAAACTATAATTAAAGAGTAAGCAAACATCAATCTAACGTTACAATCCAAACTCCTTTATTGAAGTGATGGAAAGATGATGAAATCCTGTGTCTTGTAGCCTCCAATGCTCTCCCAAAGGTTCCAAGGTCAAAAGTCCTCAAAAATCGTATTTTTGATGTATTTATACCATGTAGGAACGGGCCCGGACGAAACTATCCTTTCCTAGCCGAACGAGGATAGTACTCTGAGAAAAACACACTAGCACTGCACAGGGAACCACGCGGCGCTCCAATAGACTTTTACAGAGGCTAATTTCTGACGGAGTTGGCACATTTGGCATGGCGCGACTGTGTATTATTTACAAAGTATTTTCGTTTCTTCAATTTTTGATATCCTGACTTGGTTCTCGACCCCCAAATGCGATCCCAGTTTAATCCCTTGGGCTTTTACTCATACTTCAAAGCTCCAACTTGTTCGATTTGACTCCCAATTATCGTTTTAACTCGTAATCACTTCCTGCAAGGCATAAAACATATAATAAGTACAATTCACTATCATTTAAGTTAAAACACAAGTAAAATACAGTAATTAGGGTGCAAGCTATGACTAAAATATGAGATTCTAGCCTACCATCACTGTGCCCTCGACCTATCACCAATTGTTGAAATTTCTGACACCATATGAGATCAAATAGATAAGAGGAGATCAACCGGCGGCAAGAGAGATGAACGTTGTAACCGTTTCTAGAAGCAAGGATAGAGAATCCAACAAATAGCCATTACAAGAACCAACGCCTCCTCCCATCCCAACCGAAGATGACTAAAATGAGGTGTTGTTAGAATTATATTAGGTACCAAGGTCTTTTCAGGTATTGGAGGAGACATACGCGACCAAATCAACCGCAGAAGAGATCGAGCAAGTGGCCCTATTCAAGGAATTTTTGGAAAGAAAATTTCATTTAGGAACAGGGTTAAATCCTGAGCTCAGGTTAGAATTTATAAATTTTCTTAAAGCTAACGTTGAGTACTTTGCGTGGTCGCACTCGGATATGACATGTATCTTATTAGAGGCAGCGGTCCATAAACTAAGTCTGGATACAAACTTCCCACCGATAAGGCTAACGAAACTCCTGATGGCAGAGGCTAGGAACATGTTTGTTAAGGAAGAGGTAACCCGACTACTTAACATCGGTTCAATTCGAGAGGTAAAGTACCCGAAATTGTTAGCTAACGTATTTTTAGTACTAAAAAAGAATAATAAATTTAGGATGTGTGTGGACTATACGGATTTAAATAAAGCATGCCCCAAAGACTCATTCCCATTGCCGAACATTGATCAAATGATTGATGCTACGACTAGGCACGAGCTAATTAGTTTCCTTGATACTTATTCTAGGTATAATAATATTAAGATGAACCTAGAGGATCAAGAAAAGAACTTATTTCATCACAAACATTGACACATATTGCTATATTGTGATGCCTTTTGGGCTTAAAAATGCCCAAGCTGCTTATCAGAGGCTCATTAATTAGATATTTGAAAAGGAGCTAGGGAAAATTATGGAAGTATATATTGATGACATATTAGTTAAGTCTTTAATGCAGGAGATCATCTGAAACATCTCCAAGAAACTTTTAACATTCTGAGGAAGTATAACATGAAGCTCAACCCGTAGAATTGCGCTTTTTGGGTTGGATCCAGTAAACTCTTGGGGTTTCTGGTCTCAGAAAGTGGGATTGAGGTAAAGCGCGACAAGATCAAAGCCATAAAGGACATCCAGACCAGCTAACAAGTGTAAATGAAGTACAGAAGTTGACCGGCAGGTTGGCAGCTCTAAGAAGGTTCATATCAAGGTCCTCGGAAAAATGCCACCACTTCTTTTTGCTTTTGAAAAAAGAACAATTTCATATGGACTCAAAAATTCCAACAGGCACTGAAGGGAAGGGCTTAAAAATATACCTATCCAACCCTCCGTTGTTATCAAAACTAGGGGGAGGTGAACAACTACTAATTTATTTGGCGGTCTTGGAAGTAGCGGTAAGTGTCGTTTTGGTCCGAGAAGAAGAAAGTACTCAATTCCCTATTTTTTATGTTAGTAAAATATTATCAGGAGCGGAGACACATTATTCGAATCTTGGAAAGCTGACCTTAGCTCTTATAGGTTCCTCTCAAAAGCTTAGGTCTTACTTTCAATATCACCCAATAGCCATTGTGACAGCCTTTCCTTAAGGAATGTACTTCATAAGCCTGAATTATAAGACCGTTTGGCTAAATAGGCAATCGAAGTTAGCAGACTCGACATTGAACAAAAACCCAGGACTGTAATCAAGTCGCAAGTTTTGGCCGAATTCGTGGCCGATTTCAGACCGGGACTAATGCCTTTAGCTGCTAAGGAAGTAGTACTAGTGTCGGGAACTACATCGGGAGTTTGGACCTTATTTACGGATGGATCCTCCAACATAAAAGTGTCCGGTCTTGGGGTAGTTCTAATCATGCCCTCGGGGGAGACCCTAAGACAGGCCATTAGAACTGTACCGTTAATGAACAATGAAGCCGAATATGAGGCTTTGGTTGCACGACTTGAAATAGATCGGGGACTAGGTTTCTAGGTCATTGAGGTAAAATGCGACTCCTAGCTGGTGGTGAATAAAGTATATGGGATTTTTGACAGAAATGAGAAGTGTATGCAACAGTACTTGAACAAGGTTCGAGCATTATTTTCACGATTCAGAGAATGGTCAGTTGTCCACATTCTGAGGGAGGAAAATATGGAAGAAGATGCATTGGTTAATTTGGGGTCGTCCACGTAGACGAAAAGATATAATTCCGGTACGGTCATCCAATTACTACATTCAGCGTTGGATGTGGACGACTACTGCGAAGTAAATTTAACTAGCTTAATTTGAGACTGGAGGAATGAGTTCGCGAAATATCTCAGACATGGTAAATTAATCCATGACCCGAAAGTTACCCGGGCACTACGGACCAAATCAGTTCGCTACTGCCTTGTTGATGGACAGTTATTCAGGAGATCGTTCCAAGGACCACTAGCTCGGTGTCTATGGGCCTCGAAGAATTACGTGATCAGAAAAGTCCACAAAGGAGTTTGCGGAAACCCCTCCTATGCAGACCCACTAATTCGCAAGTTAGTTAGGACTGGCTATTATTGGCCCCAAATGGAACATGATGCAAAGTTATTCGTATGAAAGTGCGACAAATGTTAACGTCATGCATAATTAGTGCACCAACCAACATAACTTTTGCATTCGGTAGTATCCTCGTGGCCATTCATGAAATGTGAGATGGACATAGTTAGTCCTTTACCACCAAGACCCCGGAAGGTAAGATTCCTTTAGATTTAGCTGACTATTTCACTAAATGGGTTGAAGCATGTTTTTACCAAAACATTGGAGAACGCAAAGTGGTTGAATTTATACGGGATCACATAATCTGCCAATTTGGAATACCAAAGGAGATTGCTTGTGACAACGGACCGCAGTCCGTAGGTTCAAAAGTCACAAAGTTCTTAGAAGGGTTAAAGATCAAATGGATTAATTCTTCACCATACTACCCGAGTGCTAATGTGCAGGCGGAGTCAACCAACAAGGTAATTATTCAAAATCTTAAAAAGAAGTTAGATGCCAAGGGCTAGTGGACAGATGAGTTACCAGGTGTTTTATGGGCATACCAAACCACGATAAAGTAGAGCACAGTTGAAACTCCCTTTTTGGTCGTATACGGCTCGGAGGATCTGATACAGGTGGAAGTGAGGGAGCCGACCTTCAGGTTTTCCCAAGCAAACGAAGAAGAGAATAATAAAGCATTTCTGGTGAAGCTAGACTTTCTTGAAGCACCGGGATCTAGCATATGTGAGGACGGTAGCACAAAAGCAAAGAATGGAAATATACTATAATTGAAGGGCAAACCTCTGATATTTTAAAGTTGGAGATCTGGTTCTAAGGAAAATTACTCAAAGCACTCAAAAAGTCAACACCACAAAGTTGGGGCCAATATGGGAAGGACCTTACTGAATTTTAGCTATCACCGGTAAAGGTTCACACGAATTGAAAAATCAAGACAGAGTCAAATTACCAAATAATTGGAACATGACTCACCTCAAAAGGTTTTAGCGAGGCAGTAATGTAAATCATACTACGAATGGAGGATCATCGATAAAGTATAAAATGAAGAAAAGGCCTTTGGTAAACGCAAGACTTCCAGTGTTCGAATTTTCATACTTAGCATTCAAACACTGGGGGGAGTAATACATGATATGGCACCAATAGTGCCAGAAAAATCGGGGACTACTAGAACCAGGTCCAATGTCTTATCAGGATCGGAGACTGTATGATCAGCTCCGTAAAAATAAGTTGTATAAGTTAGCCACATGTATTGTCAACTCTATTTACTTAAGAAAATTAATCTATTCACTTAAGAAAATTAACGTATATGTACTTTTAAAGATAGAGAGATAAAGCAAAGTCCTTTTAGTTTTATCTTATTTCTTGTCCAAATAATAAGTAAATTTATTTTATCGTTTGAAAATCAACGAAAACTTCAAATGCTTATGCCGGAATGAACATGAGATGTCCTCTTCAAGTGCACTGTAAATATAAGGGCCCTGCCTTATGAAAACCTCATAGTAAAAGGTAGATTGCAGAAGTGTTTATGCTTGAAATTAAAAGCTATCGGGCGCAAAAATATTCCCTAAGCTTTATCAATTAAACATAAAAAGAATATTTTTGTACAACACTTAAGCAAACAATTTTTTTGTTTATTAAAGTGTCAAACTTAGTAAAACGTTTTGGCATAATTACAAAGAATAAAAGGAAAGAATTTTATACATTATTCTTTGCTGCTAGAACCCGAAGGAAGAGAATGGTCTTCATTCTCCCTGGTGGAAGAATATTGTTCCTCTGCCGGTTCGGGGCCTTCATCCTCTTCGATCTCCCCTTCGGTCCCAGAATACTGGGATCTAGTATTCGAGAAGTCAGTTGCAGTGGGCCGAGCAGGAAGATTTTCACGAGCAGTTAACTTTTGGAAATGCAATCATCAATGTTGGCAATGCCTACTTTGACTTCCTCTAAAATCTTCCTCTTTATATGATATATAGCGTAGGTCTTCTTGAAAATGAGGGAATCTTCTTGGTCCTAGAGTTTTGCTCAGATCTTGTCAATTTTTGCCCGGAGCTCTTTTGTTTTCAGCCTTCATTGCACCGATTCGGGAATCAAGCTCAACATTGGTAGTTGAGTGAAGTCGGTTCTCCTCCATGACCCTCTTGAGCTTCTCTTCCATTTTGGCCCTCCTCTCCTCGACAGCATTGGCCTCCTCGGCTTTGGAACATAAGATGGCCTTCAAGTTATTAACGTGTTCCAAGAATGTAGACTCGTGCTCGACAGTGGCAGTTACAACATTCTGAAGTTTGCCCCTATTAGCCTTAGACTCTATGAGATCTTCATGCAATTGGGCATTTTCTTGATGTAGGCCATTTTATCTTGCTCGGTTTGCTGTAACCAAGCCTCAAGCTCGCTCATCTGTGTAACTTTTACCTCCAGAACCGGGTGGCGTTCGGCGAGCTGATTACTTTCAGCCAATAGTCGGTCTCACTCGGAAGCAATTCTTGTCTATCAATGATCAACCTTTGCAGGCCCTTAGAAGCAAGGAAGTTGGCCTAAACAAGGTTAGAAACAAGGTTATTATCACTAAATATAAATGAAAAAGAAGATAGGAGGGAGTTAGGATGATACCTGCACCAAAAAGTACATATGTTGTTGTTTATCAGACACTCCCCAAAAAAGGATCTCATCTTTTTCCAATCCTTCGTTGAAGCCAGCGGCTTCGTATAATTGGCAAGCTCCACTGGCTTGGAGAGAACATGACACTCTTTCGAAACTGAAAGAGTGCCACTTCGCCTTACTCGAGGATCTTGAGAAGGTGGCGTGAAAGTGTTCCCCAATTTCCCGTGGTCAGGAGACCGTGGATGAGAGGCATTCCCTGCTTGTTCAGCTGATGCCGGTGTAGGGGATGCAGTTGGTGCTGGTGGCGAACGAACATTTGGTGTCGGTGGGTATGAAGATGTTTATGTAAATTGAGAAGAAGTAGTTGTGGCCGAAGGAATGGTAGTGGTTGTTTGCTTAGAAGTTGTGGGCAGAAAAAGGTCAGGGGACGAACTCCTTGGACCAGTGACTAGGGTTGTGCATTTGGATCGGATATCCGAGAATCCAAACCGATCCACTCTATTTGGATTTTCGAATTTTGAATTTTGGATATTCGGATAAGATATGGGTTATCTTTTGTAAAAGTTTGGATATTCGGATTGGCATAATTTTAGTCTGATCCGACCCGAAATCCGAATTATATTGACATGTATAAATATTAGACTTACATTTTAGGGTTAAGTCTTCTCATTTCATTCGTCTTTCTTTAGACTCTTCTTTTCTTAGTATATATCGAAGTCTCTCTCTCTCTAACCTCTCTTCAGATTGCTCTATCTGCTTCTCTTAAGTCTTACCTTTGCGTCATTATCAGTCTCTCCTTCCTATCGACGGACAATGATGCCTCTCCTTTATTAGACATTTGTTTGGAATTTCAGTTTATTTTATTTTGCTATGAAACTTTTGTTTTGTCTATTGCTATGAATGACATTTTTTTCCTTTCAATTTAATATAATGGCAAATAACAATAGCCTTAAAAAGTGCAGTAGTCGATTAGAATGTTAGTATACTTAATAAGGCATAAATCCGATCCGAAAATCCAAAATATTTATCCGATCCAAACTTTAAAATTTGATCTGATTCAATTTAATTTGGATTGGATTCAGATTGCATTTTATAAAATCGAAATTCTTGACATGGACCTATGTGGACCAATGAGAGTAAGGAGCAGGGGAGGCAGCATGTATGTCTTTGTCATTGTAGATGACTTTTCTAGGTACACATGGACCCTGTTTCTAGCATCTAAAGATGAAACTTTTGATGTTTTCTGTGTGTTTGTCATAATGATCCAACAGAAACTGGTTATGTTGTCTTAAGTATAAGAACAAACCATGGAACTGAGTTTGAAAATTCTAAATTCCTTGAGTTCTGTAGCTCATAAAGCATTGATCATAACTTCTCTGCACAGAACTCCATAATAAGATGGTGTTGTGGAAAGAGTGAATAGATCTCTAGAAGATATGGGGAGGACCATGTTGATTGCCACTCGACTGCCTAAGAGCTTCTGGGCTGAGCCAGTCAATACTGCTTGCTACTTGCTAAACTGATGCATGGTCAGACCCATTTTTGAGAAAACTCCCTATGAGTTACTTCGAGGGAGAAACATCACTCACCTAAGAGCGTTTTTGTGCAAATGTTTTATGCACAATAATGGCAAAGAAGCTCTAGGTAAGTTTGATGACAAAAGTGATGAGGGAATTTTCTTGGGATACTCACCACATAGTAAAGCTTACAAAGTTTTTAGTAAAAGAACTATGTGCGTAGAAGAAAACGTTCAAGTTATTTTTGATGAATCTAACAACATGGCTGAGAAAGGTCTGTAGGATGAATACTATGACATAATACTCAGTAATGAAGGAGCTTCTAAAGAACCTGAACATCAATCTTAAGATGTATTAGGAGATCCTAAGGAAGTTGAAAGTGATCATGAGGAGCAAGAAGAAGAGAGAACTACTCTGACTGCTAACTAGACTAATAAACTTGTACCTACTGACATTGTTCCTTTGGGTCACTCATTGGGTGAACAATCTATGGAGATGCAGATTAGACCATGGAAACATAAAAGTTCACAACCCATTGAGAACAATATCTCTGATCTTAATGGTAGAGTGCAAACAGGGTCTTTTATGAGAAATCTATGTGCACTTATAGCATTCCTCTCACAGGTTGAACCTAAGAATATAAAGGAAGCTCTAGAGGATCCAAATTCGATTATAGCCATGCAATAGGAGCTAAATCAGTTTGAAAGAAGCAAGGTCTGGCACTTGGTGCAAAGACCCAAGAACAAAAGTGTCATAGGTACCAGATGGGTGTTCAGAAACAAGCTAGATTAGCAAGGAAATATCACAAGGAACAAGGTCAGACTTGTGGTTCAGGGATACAATCAAGAAGAAGGCATTGACTATGATGAGACATTTTCAACTGTAGCCAAAATGGAAGATATATGAATGCTAAGAGCTTTTGTTGCACACACGAAGTTCACTTTGTATCAAATGGATATAAAGAGTACATTTTTGAACGGTTACCTGAAGGACGAAGTGTTTGTTAATCAACCTCCTGGGTTTGAGAGTGAAGAATTTCATGACAATGTGTTCAAGTTAGATAAAGCTTTGTATGGACTGAAACAGGCTCCAAGAGTTTTGTATGAAAGACTCTCAAGATTCCTATTAACCAATAACTTTGTAAGAGGAAAGGTGGACATTACATTGTTTCTGAGGAGTAAAGACAAAACTGTTCTGATTGTACAAGTATATGTGGATGATATCATTCTTGGGGCTACTAATGAAGCATTGTCCAAGGAATTTACTGATATGATGGGGAATGAGTTTGAAATGAGCATGATGGGTGAATTGAACTTCTTCTTGGGGTTGCAAATCAAGCAAACACCTACTGAAACCATGATACATCAACAAATATACATCAAGGAACTGCTAAAGAAATTTAACATGGACTCTTCCAAGTCCATAGACACTCCCATTGCCATTGCAACAGAGCTGGGACCTTAATGAAAATGGGAAAAGTGTTGAACAGAAGCTAGATAGAGGAATGATTAGGTCACTGCTGTTGACGACCAATTTTGACCCTCCTTTTTTAAAATTAACTTATTTATACTTCATGATTTACAATGAATGTTATGAAAACATGTTCAATCAATAATACTCATTTTTATAAAATTAATTTAGTATTAGTAATTTTTAAATTGATAATTCAATGTTGTAATTATAATTGCAAATATACCATGCTTACTATTTTTAGATTATTAAAATAATTTTTATATACGTCACATAGGTTTGATAATTAATTTAATGAATTACGCCTTAATTTCTAATTAATAAAATTACGGTGCTAATAATTCGGGATTAGTGTTACAATTTAGAAAATAAGGTATTTTATAAATAATTAATTACAATAATTAGTAGTATATTTGATAATTATAATTTTACTATATTTTATTTAAAATAATTGAGTTTATTTAATTTAATTTCAAAATGGGTTAAAAGTCTAAAAGGCTATAATTGTAATTCTTAATTAAACATGGATTGGCCATATTTTAAATCAATTTTGGCCCATATACATGAGCCCAATCTGAAATACCCAGTACAAACAACCCTTTCAATCCCTGTTGGAAATCTTTGCCACCTCTTTTACAAATCAAAACTTACCAAGTCACCCGTCCCCTACACTCACAAAGCAAACACAACTGATCTGTCCGTCCGTTTCTATGATCAATGACCCATATTTTGTTACTACATTTCTTCTTTGAATTTGAAACGCAATCCTAACCGTTGGATCATAAGGATCCAACGGATACCAAAATTCTCCATAACAATGATTTGATCCTAAGATATCAGGACGGTTGATCTGAGAGATCAACGGCCCAGATCTAATTTCCTAAAGCTTAACCGACAGACGACCACCCCTATTCCAACTAACCCTAATCATTTTAACCTTTAAAAGCCACCCCCTTTCCGTTTCCTCTCTCTAGTCTCTCAACTCACAAAACCAAATCAATCATAAATCTCGCATGAATTCGTGCAACGTCATGAATCAGCCATAAAAATGTCTGTTCTGTCTCCACCAACCGTGATTCTCGCCGATTCCCTTCCCGTTTCAGCCCTAGAAACTCAAATGCCCAAATTGGAAACCCTAGATTTAATGATGCCACATCAAATTATCAGATTTCACTTTTGTGCTGTTAAATCTATGGCATGCATGACTATCTCTTTAGTGTCATCATCATTATTCTTGGTCCAGAGGTCAAGCGTTGCGACCTCCAGACATTGGGGCTTTTATCCTATATCTTTTGCTTTCAATGGACAGTTTCCTTATCTCGGGTAAAAACTACGCTTTCAACGGACAGTTTCCTCTTCTCAGGTAAAAACTATCACTGCTCTCACCTATGTTCTTTCTGATTTTACCCGACTATGCTCATATCATTAGTTCATCGTCACTCTCCAGTACCATTACTTGAATATGCTGAAACCCTAAGGCTCAATGGCCACTATAAATAGCAGCCTTAAATGCTCTCACTGAGAACACACCAACCATACCTAACTTCTGAGAAATTAATACAGTATAGTATTGTTTAGGAATTTTTGATTGAAGTTCGAGTTGTACTCAATATCTTCTTCTCTCTTTCTTTCCAGTTGTAAGTTCATTTACTGATTGAAAGCTCTAGCTTTTGGCTTCCTAAATGATAATTTAAATACTCGTTTAGTTTGCTGCCCCAAAGGAGGTAAGTAAAACCTCAACCTTGTTCTTCTTTGCTTGTTTAAATTACTAAGTATGAATTGTCCTATTACCTCTTGCTGAATGATGTTATTAGCAATGTGTTCATGTTTGATTATTTTATGTGTTTACTAATGGATGTTAAATAGATTTTGAGATCATTAACGTCCATAAGTTAGTGAAATTAGAATTATGCATTAACCCCAATGGCATTTAATGACCTAATCTCTATCGTTAAGTTTTGAAAACAACCTAATAATTCTCAATCTATCATGATATTTGGTTTCTCTTGGATTACCTTGATGTTCTGTTAGTATTATCATGACTATTATACAAGTCTACCCTGGCTACTTTTTGCATCCTATAATGATCCACCTAATGACCCAAACTTAAATGAAAATATGCACTTACTAGTGATAAAATAAGAGTGTTGTCTTAGTTTTGCAACATTAGTTCATGGCATTGAACCAATCTTTTCTTTTTAGTATGCCTCTGTAATTTTGTTAAAGATGATTAGATTCATGGTTGTTTGAATTACAGTATGTAAGCATGTTTTGAGCTGACTAGATTCCTGCATCATTTTTTGTGTGTATCTTGAAGGCTACCATATATTTGACTTAAGCCATGAGGTTTGTGTATGTTCTGATATTTTATTTGTTGAGCTACATTGCTGAAACTAAGTTTCACTATACCCGAAACCCCATACTTGACATGCTTAACAGGTTTCCCCAATATTATGATATCCCTATCCCTTTCCCGGAGTTCATATTGTGACAATGTTAGCTTGATGATGATAATACTTTCATTTTGAAGTAATATGATCCCTGCTAAATGTCCCTTATATGTTCTTGTTATCCTGCCCTCATCTTGATTCTACTTCTGCTTGCCTTCCATAACCATGTATATGTCTATGTTGTCCTTAGAATTTCACCAAGCTTACATGAAAGAACCAAACCTAACTTATGAATTTTAGGTGAATCTCATGTTGCTATTGCTTAAATATAACATCATGCTTTGTTCTCAATGAGATTAGTGTGAAGTTAAAAGCTCTTAGAAAGAACTAATCATGTCATGGGCTTTAGAGTAAAGCAGGACTAATAGCCTGGAAATCTGTTAATACTCTTAGAAGTTCTAATTGAAGTTGTGAATTTGTGACTCTTTTAATACCCTTTTAGAAATTCAAATTGTAGTTTGTATCTCTGTTAGTACCTATAGAGGTTCTAACGATGGTTGCAGGTTTGCATCTCTGTTACTACTCTTTGGAGATTCTAATTGAAGTCATTAACCTGTACCTCCTAATTGAAGTTATTGATTTGTATCTCCAATTGAAGTTGTTAACATGTATCTATATTAGCACTCTTTAGAAAGTATAGGTTGTAGTGGTTAACCTATAATGTTATTCTAACAATAATTATTAATATGCATTCTCCTAATATTTCTTAGAAGATTAACTGAAACTATTAGTCTATATCTTTGTTAATACTCTTTAGGAGTTTCAATTGAAATTGCTAACCTATATGCATACTAGAAGTTAAGACTTAGTCATAACAAATCTTTGACTAAATTGAAGGCTGTTAAGGGAAATGTATCTGTGCTCATGGACTGTTACAAACTTGAACTATATACTCCTTCTATCCTTCAGATATAAGACCTAAGTGTTTGGGTTCCCAATAGTAATCTGATAATGCCTTTGCCTCTACGTGTATCTAAAGCTGATTTCTTTTGAGCATGCCTAACATATCATTCACAGGGAGTCATGTACTTTTGTTAGATTATGATTACACTATGACAACTGGCAATCTTATGATCTTACAGTGTTCTATATTAACTAATATGGGAAATGTATATATACTTTGGGGTATGGTATCACTGTGGTATTGGAATCTACATTGAAGTGGCTCATTTGCACTTAAACCTGTAGGGAAGAATGAATGTGAGTGGTTAGGGGTATTTCAGAGTAAAGTTTAGTTCCTGGCTGGGTTACTCTCCCTGACATAAGAACTGCCTTGGGCCTTGAGACCCTTGAAAACATTGAAGTGTCAGGGATCCAAAGAGTTCTTTGGCCTTGTATGGAATTCTACCCTTATCCCCTAATGTATTGACATTTATTACTTCCTTTAGTTTTAGTGTTTAATGAAAATGAAAAGTTTTCAATGTTAATCACTTTGCTATATGTGACCCCACATTAGTATACTTTTAATATTCTGGATTATGACTATTGATAGTTATAATTGGTTTGGGCCCTTACAAGTTTATTATTATGTATAGTTATATGCATAGAGTGACACGTCTAATACTTTCTATATTTCTTGAACATGTATCATAATTGGGCCCGCCGAGTACTCAAAGAACTCAGGCCCAAATCCGGTACCTGTGCACTTGGAAGTCTGAAGTCTGCTGCTGTCCATTCTTGTTGTTTGCTGGGCCTACTTTTTTTCAGGCTCAAACCAGAGTCCTTCTTTTCCCTTTATTTCTTTATTGCATTTTGCTATACTTATTGCTCACATGTATATGACACCTATCATATCTGATTAATTATTTTATGTTATCTCTTTGAATCATGTAGAAAATCTAAGCAAGAGTTAAAAACATAGGATTAAAAGAATTGTTAAACTCAGTAATAGATAGTTTTAGTTCGTTAATTGCATACTGTTTATACTATTAATCTCTACTAACAATTTTATGAAGTCTTTTGGAATCAAAACAATTTTATCAAGGAATAGTCTTCTCTTTCAAAAACAGACAGGGAATCCGAATTAGTTTCAAATTGAGATTTTCTACAAAACATAATTAAACAAGTGTTACTACCCAGCCAAAGGCTTTTAACCATTTCTTCAAAGCCTATGAATTGAGATTTGAAAAACCAAGGTATATCTTAAACCCATTTCTTTGCAATACTTTTATATAAAAATAGCCTTATGTGTTTCAGTACAAAATATTTACAACTTAACCCCATCTCATATGTTTTAAAACACTTTTTACAATATCTCAAACCCTTTCAATCATATGTATATACAAACATTATGTTCAGAACTTTTCTAAACCTATATCCTTTAAAAAAACTACACACCCTCTTTTTAATTATTGAGTTCTAAATTAGATATATATATATATCTAATTTAGAACTCAATAATTAAAAAGAGGGTGTGTAGTTTTTTTAAAGGATATAGGTTTAGAAAAGTTCTGAACATAATGTTTGTATATACATATGATTGAAAGGGTTTGAGATATTGTAAAAAGTGTTTTAAAACATATGAGATGGGGTTAAGTTGTAAATATTTTGTACTGAAACACATAAGGCTATTTTTATATAAAAGTATTGCAAAGAAATGGGTTTAAGATATACCTTGGTTTTTCAAATCTCAATTCATAGGCTTTGAAGAAATGGTTAAAAGCCTTTGGCTGGGTAGTAACACTTGTTTAATTATGTTTTGTAGAAAATCTCAATTTGAAACTAATTCGGATTCCCTGTCTGTTTTTGAAAGAGAAGACTATTCCTTGATAAAATTGTTTTGATTCCAAAAGACTTCATAAAATTGTTAGTAGAGATTAATAGTATAAACAGTATGCAATTAACGAACTAAAACTATCTATTACTGAGTTTAACAATTCTTTTAATCCTATGTTTTTAACTCTTGCTTAGATTTTCTACATGATTCAAAGAGATAACATAAAATAATTAATCAGATATGATAGGTGTCATATACATGTGAGCAATAAGTATAGCAAAATGCAATAAAGAAATAAAGGGAAAAGAAGGACTCTGGTTTGAGCCTGAAAAAAAGTAGGCCCAGCAAACAACAAGAATGGACAGCAGCAGACTTCAGACTTCCAAGTGCACAGGTACCGGATTTGGGCCTGAGTTCTTTGAGTACTCGGCGGGCCCAATTATGATACATGTTCAAGAAATATAGAAAGTATTAGACGTGTCACTCTATGCATATAACTATACATAATAATAAACTTGTAAGGGCCCAAACCAATTATAACTATCAATAGTCATAATCCAGAATATTAAAAGTATACTAATGTGGGGTCACATATAGCAAAGTGATTAACATTGAAAACTTTTCATTTTCATTAAACACTAAAACTAAAGGAAGTAATAAATGTCAATACATTAGGGGATAAGGGTAGAATTCCATACAAGGCCAAAGAACTCTTTGGATCCCTGACACTTCAATGTTTTCAAGGGTCTCAAGGCCCAAGGCAGTTCTTATGTCAGGGAGAGTAACCCAGCCAGGAACTAAACTTTACTCTGAAATACCCCTAACCACTCACATTCATTCTTCCCTACAGGTTTAAGTGCAAATGAGCCACTTCAATGTAGATTCCAATACCACAGTGATACCATACCCCAAAGTATATATACATTTCCCATATTAGTTAATATAGAACACTGTAAGATCATAAGATTGCCAGTTGTCATAGTGTAATCATAATCTAACAAAAGTACATGACTCCCTGTGAATGATATGTTAGGCATGCTCAAAAGAAATCAGCTTTAGATACACGTAGAGGCAAAGGCATTATCAGATTACTATTGGGAACCCAAACACTTAGGTCTTATATCTGAAGGATAGAAGGAGTATATAGTTCAAGTTTGTAACAGTCCATGAGCACAGATACATTTCCCTTAACAGCCTTCAATTTAGTCAAAGATTTGTTATGACTAAGTCTTAACTTCTAGTATGCATATAGGTTAGCAATTTCAATTGAAACTCCTAAAGAGTATTAACAAAGATATAGACTAATAGTTTCAGTTAATCTTCTAAGAAATATTAGGAGAATGCATATTAATAATTATTGTTAGAATAACATTATAGGTTAACCACTACAACCTATACTTTCTAAAGAGTGCTAATATAGATACATGTTAACAACTTCAATTGGAGATACAAATCAATAACTTCAATTAGGAGGTACAGGTTAATGACTTCAATTAGAATCTCCAAAGAGTAGTAACAGAGATGCAAACCTGCAACCATCGTTAGAACCTCTATAGGTACTAACAGAGATACAAACTACAATTTGAATTTCTAAAAGGGTATTAAAAGAGTCACAAATTCACAACTTCAATTAGAAC